>JAJIYU010007355.1:0-19379 GCA_030144865.1 Tinospora cordifolia | reverse complement strand
TCGAGGTTGGAAAGGCTTAACGGCGGCTGGGAGGACTTGACTCGATGAGTCAGTTCGTTGAGCCGCCGTGCCGGTCGGGTCGCCCTTCGGCCTAGGGAAGGGGTCCCGACAGAAATAATGCAGATTCTCCAATAACTATTGGATAAGTTTCTAATTTCTATGAAATATTTCTTTTGACACTTTCTAGTTTTGGTATCCGCTGCATATTCTTGTTCCTATTTTTAGAAAAAAGGATCATTTTCAAAAAGGTCGTTTGAACTCTATAGAATGTTTTCAAAACAATTCCTTTGGCAAATTTCTGTAATCAATGTTTAAATATCTTTCAATATTATGAGCTCAAAATAAAATCATTTCCCAGAATATTCTTATTGAAAATCTGCAAGTGTTCCCCAAAGAAAGAATGTCGAAATCATGAGGATTTGATTTTAAAAAAATAAGTGATTATTCATTCCACTCAATAAAGATTTCAGCATGCTCACAATAAGAGGAAAGAATGTTGCAGTAGGTTGCTACTACTCTTGGAAAGAAACAAATTGCTGGAAATCTGTCTATCTGTCAAAACTGTGCAAACAGTGTGTGAGACAGTAGATCACACAGTGGACCTAGAAATTTCTGTTTGTCAAAGATTTGCTCTATTCTAAAGTCTATATATACAGAGTCGTTTGAAGCTTTTAACTATCACTCGGAGCTACAAAGAAAACATTATTTATGCATGTGGGAATCATTGTATTGAGTGTTGAAAGCTATACTTTATTTATTCTTGTTTCATTGAGTGATTGAAGGAGTGATACTCTCTGCAGCTTGTACATTTGCAGAGTTTGTGTTTCGTGTGCATAGGGTGCTGCTGTAGAATGTTGAGCTAGCTATAAGTATTACAAAGTATGGCATCGGTGTTGTGGTTATTGTGTTAATTCAGTTGCAATAGTTGTACGGTGTGATGTATATTGCAAAGTGTAGCATCAGTGTTGTGGTCATCGTGTTAGTCTAGTTGCAATGGTTGTACGATTTTTTCCATAGTGGTATTGTTTAACTGGGCGAGGCCCCGCAAATGTAGGCTTGTTGATTGAACTACGTGAACATCTCCTTGTGTCGTTTCCCTTCTTGCAATATCTTTTTATTTCCTAGCTATACATTATTTTACAGATTGTTAACTAACTGTTTTTGTGACTTTATAATCTAATAGTAATTGTCGCGCCATTTTTGGAATGGTGTAGGCATGATCTAAGGAAATTTTCACTACCATGTCGAAACTTGTAAAGTGCACTATAAAATATACTCAAGAATAACCTCAATTGGACACCCGGAGCCCCTGAACTGACCTTCCAAAAATTGTTGTGTAAAAATTGGATAGATTCACAAACTAACGAGTTCATTTGTGTCTTTGTTCAAATGGGCCTGGCTAAGAAAAATGGTTATTGCCACGACAGTCTTCATCGCAATCACTACAAGATAAACCCAAGAATTACATAAAACGGAGACCCAAAACTCAAGTTACGGCCTCTTGAAGTTCAGTATACCGTAGAAGTAATTCGTAAATTAGACCTTAAATAACCCACATCAAATTTCATGGGCTATTTTGAACCCGAGATCACTTTAGAGGTCATTTTGAATCCAAAGCCAAGCTTTGGAACTAAATTGAATAACAACTAAGACTCGAGTGTTTTTATAGGAATCTCGGATGATCAACACCACCACAAGCATTAAGTAACATAAAGCGCATGTAAATTTAGGTGGGAATGATTTCTAACTCACACACTTATTAACCGTATTTTTCTTGCATATTATATATAAAATGGCCTAGGTAGTAGTGGAGTGCACCCTTTATTGATCGTATGATTAAATGTTTATATTTGCATTGATTTTGTGAATGATGAGAACATGATTTGAATGTATGTTGTTTGATATCATATGCACGTGACCATGATACATTTAGAGCATATGCATGATATTGTTCAGCATGGAAAAATATGCAAATAAATTTGCTAGATGAGTATAATTTATGAGAATATGTCAACAAGCATGGTAAATATATAATTAAATGAATGTTACATATTATACTCATATGCATGGGGTACGAAAGATCTATCTTTTAGAGTAGTATCATTTAATATGCATAAATATGTTAATGACCAAAATATAAGATCACTCTTAACAAGATAACAACACACTTGGAGGGGTTGATTGGCCTAAGGACAATAAATGATGGTTCTCGCGTTAACGTCTCGATTAAGAGATGAATGTGTGATCACACTTAAGAAACTTAATCGTGCCTTACTTATCTTTCGAGTCTAGCGACTGTGAGACATACAGACGTACAACCTGGATGCTAGTGATGTTCCTGTAGGATTCACTTGGCCAGAGGTACGAGAATCACCCAAGATTAGCCATCCTACCTCAACCAACTGAAAACAATCTATTGTTTATATCGCTTAATGTATTGAAGTGATTAATTGTTTGATGTGATTGCTATATTATTATATTGTCTGTAAATTAGAATGATCCACTAGGCTCATAGAGCTCACTCCTTTCATTTTTCAGATGCAGGAAACTAATATACCAATTGAAGGACTCAGGCCAGAACTTACCATCCTTATTTTCTTGATTCTTGTACCTTATGATGTTACTTAAACGCTAGTATGTACAAGAGTATAAAAGTAATGATTAAAGGCCACTTGATCAATGAATGAACCCTGATGTGGGGTACTTTTGTCACACATCACTACATTATGTTTATGTTATTTGTGCTCATAATACTAATGATACTGTAAAAACTAGTTTTAAAACTAATAAATTAGTAGGATAAAGAAATGACTCAAATAATAGTAATACCTTAAAATATGAAGAAAATTGTTTTAACAGTTCTAAGACAGAGATTACAAGTTTAAGTTGATAGTAGGTAAGTCTTGTTCCTAGTAAAGTTAAACATTGAATATGAGGTCGGTTATCCTACTCAAGGAAGGCATGGTTTTTTAAGCAGACTCAATTTGGCCACCTGATTAGAGGTTGTCCCACCAGCTTGAACAAATAGTCAAAGATGAGGAACAAGTTTTTAAATAAATCAACTATTTTTTTTATATATTTACTTAAAGAGGTTTTCCACTCTCGCATGAACATATATGTAGAAGTAAATGATTTTAAATGGTTTTTGAATAATTTTGTGAGTTTAAGATGAGATACAAGATTAAGACAAAACTGAAAAGGGAGTGTTATATCTTGGTATCATAGATCGGTTATTAAATACACTGGGCAAATAACCTACAGGCGTAGACGTCGGACTTTTCCAATGCATAGGTATGGACTTTAAATATAAACGAATGAGAATACGTGCCAGTGGATCATGAAATATAAAATTTTAGGGCATAAGATAGAAACAAGAAAGTTGATTGTGCCTTGATTGGTTGAAATCCAGGATTGAGAAAAACCTACATTTTCGGTCTCTACTTGGTGTGGGACTCGTAGGGAATTAAAAGAGTAGAAGAAGATCATTTCTAGTGAACGACCGACCTTGTGTGGCAAACGACTGACAACTTTGAAAGAGCTTATGACCATGCATTCAGTTGGTATGGGACTTCTGAGTGTGTGGGAGCGTGGGAGGCTTTGGTTGATAGGATGTTTGCAAAATTGGTTGGGTATAGTGAAAATCTTCTGTGGATGCTCCAACCGATCGGTATGGGACTTCAAAATCCTGACAAAAGAGCGAAAGCTTAGGGTTAAACTATGCTAGCATGATGATTGATTGTATGATTTTAATCTATATTGAACATGTTAAAGTATATATTCGTGTTGCAACCCCAAAAATCCTTTACCCAATGCGGACCACGTTGTTGCATAAGAATGAATGTGTACTCACAAGCGTGGCTATATCGCAGGTGACTACGGAGAATGACTCAAAGAAAACCTAAATAACTCTCACTGGAAACCCAATCAAGACGAAAACTTAGAAATTACATTAGAGTCACATGAGCACGAATATTGAAGTGTGAAGTCGCAAGGAATACTGTATCACTTGACTAATGAATGTGTAAATCATATAAATGGCACCTAGAATCACTTGAAGGCAAATGACCCCTAATGAGAGTGTGGAACAACCTACTCCCCATATTGTAGAAGCTACATAGCCACCATACCCCATGATAGCAGGGGCAATGGTTTCTGTCAAACAAATGGCTAAGTTTACTTGGCAAATGCTAGATCTCATCAATGCTCAAGTGGTGGAAACACTAGCGATTACACAAAACAGGGTAGATAGGGAGTTTGATAAGTTTCAAAAGATTAGGAGTTCCAAGTTTGAGAGAAAGATTGATGGGAGGACAGAACATCTTGAGGCTGATAAGTGGTTCCACCAAGTCAACAGGAACCTAGAAGTAGTTGAGATTAAAGGACCCTAACGAGTGGCATTAGCCACACATTTACTAATCGAATTGGTAGAGTACTGGTGGGACTCCATCAAGAGGGACTCAACAGTGGACACGACAAATATGGAATGGACCGAGTTTGAAGAAAGGTTATATGGCAAATACTTCTTCGCACTAGTTCAACGATAAATGGAGAATAAATTCTTGCATTTGATACAACAGGACATGACTGTGGCTGAATGTAAGGCCAAATTCTTGGAACTATCATCTTTTTACATGGACTTTGTGTCCACTAAAGAAAAGAAAGCTCGTACATTCATGGAGGGCCTTCAACTAGACATGAGGAAGTTGATCGTTCCATTTGAATTGAAGGTGTTTCAACATGTCTCGGATAAGGCAAAATTCATCAAGAAAGAGTTCAAGATTAAGACCTGAAATAAGGGAAAAGGGAAGAGGCCTCTATAACCAAGCAAATTGGTGGAGGTCCAAACAGGCCGCCTGAGAGGCCCCAATACTAGCAGAACCAGGTGTATCACCAGGCCCAACAAACTAGGGGGCAAGTCGGGTTGAGCCAAGGGAATAAACTAGACCTAAAGAGGGAGGAAACCCTCAAAAAAGGGAAATGTTTTAACTACTACAGCAAGGCAAAAGGCACAAGATTGCCCAAATCGCCAATGGTATGCCCAAGCAAATGGTTAGCACCAGAACCAAGTAACACCTCGGCTACGACAACAACCACAAAAAGCTAGGGTGTACGCAGTGGATGCCGATGTCAATGAACCAGCTCCAATGATAGAGTGTACGTTCTTATTATTCAATGTTAGTGTTAAAAAGTGTTTTTCGATTATGGTGTTAGTAAATCCTTTATATCTAAAGATCTAATGAACAAACTACAACTAGTCAGGATACTCTTAAAAATTGTTTTACACATAACTACACCCATTGGAACACTACTTGACCTCCGGATGGACAAAAATCTACTTATAGCATAGTTAACCATCATGTCATTCCATGGGTACGATGTGATCCAGGAATGGATTGACTCATCCAATATAGTGCTCAATTACACTCCCTTAAGCGAAGAGTTACATTAAATTACTAACTGGAGAGCTAGTGACAATCTAGTGGAATCGATATAAAATACCTAGGAATATGATGGCAACGCTGTTAGGACGTATACAAGACAAGGGTGACTTCGCCAAATTAGCAGAGGAAGAGAACCCACACGTCATGCCTCCTATTGAGAACATCGAAGTGGTAAAGGAATACACCAAAGTGTTCCCTAATGAACTACTAGGACTCCCACTAGCAAGGAGTGTCAAGTTCAAGGTTGAACTCCTATCAGGAACTATCCTAGTAGCCATTCCACCCTACAGAATGGCATTGACAGAATTAATTGAATTGAAGACCCAACTAGATGAGTTGAGGCAAAAAGGGTTCATAAGGCATAGTGAGTCACCATAGGGTGCATCAATACTATTCGGGAAGAAGGAGGATGGTTCAATGCAACTCTACATAGACTATCAGAAGCTAAACGACGTCACTCTAAAGAACAAGTACCCTCTTTTGAGGATAGATGATCTGTTCAATCAATTGAAAGATGCCACTTAACTTTTGAAGATTGACTTAAGATTTGGATACCACCAACAATGAATCAAGGAGACTAACATCTTCAATACGACATTCCAAACGAGATATGAACATTTTGATTTCACAATAATTCCCTGTGAATTTACAAATGCTCTAATAGCATTCATGGATCTCATGAATAGGGTGTTCCAATCGTACCTAGACAAATTTATAGTGGTATTCGTGGACGACATCTTGGTTTACTCCAAAACTCATGAAGAACATAAAGCACATTTGACCTTGGTACTAGAAACGTTGAGGGCTAATGAGTTATATGCCAAGTGTAGCGAATGTGAGTTTTGGATGAAATTGATGAAGTTCCTAAGACATGACATCTCAAAAGAAGGAATCGTGTGAAATCCATCCAAAACCCATTTATGTTAAACCCAAACCTATTAACTTTATGTTATGTTCAAGTTGGATTATCGTGTTGTGTCACAAATTGTCACCCCTGTCATTAACAAGGACTAATTAGTGTTAGTTAAATACATATACTTGGCCTCTAACATGTAGTTATACTTATTTAAGGTTAAGTAGTTCAATAGTTGAGAAAGAGAGGTCTTACCAATCATAAATTGGAGTTAAAATTGATAGTAATCATGTTGAAGAGGGGGTCCTTTCTACAACTTTGCTCATTTATTTGGTAGCAGGACATTACTATTAAGTAGATATTCATGTCATAATGGGGTTTTTAGTTTATCAAAGGCTTATTATATAATGACCCATCATAGAGATGCTCTAACGCAAATGGTAGTTACCATTAACATCAACTCTACAATCCTAAATTAAAATTCATAAATATTGTATCATGGATGCAACATGCAAGAGGAATGAAGCACATTAGTATTCATAATAGACACTATTATGATACAATGAAAAACCTAGTACCTCATATAAAAAGAAAATCTCATTTTAAGGCACTTACTCTATTTGAGTCTCTTATTTGAAAGAAAAATTGTGAATAAAAACTATAGAGATGATGGCTAAGATCAGGGAAGAGTTACGAAGGCCTCATGCACCAGTAGTTCCTTAAGTTGGTGCCAGTAGTGTTGGGGTTAATGAGAAAGTACCTACTGTTGCAACAGAAACTTCAGTGCTAGTAGACAAAAGTAATGAAAAAGAAAAGAAAAGATATAATAAGGTAATGAAAGCTTTTAAAATGAGAGAACTTCCAACATTCACAGGGGGTTTGGTGTTAGAAGTTGCTTAAAACTGGTTGATGAGAATAGAAATTATATTTGATGATATGCAAGTTGAGAATCAAGATAGAGTGAGATTAGTACCTTTAAACTTACCAAGGATCTGGAGCGATGGTAGAAGTCCACAAGTAGATGACATTCAGGTGCAATTTCTTTGGAGAAATTCAAAGAGATGCTCTATTAGTGTTTTTTTCCACCAGCAGAAAAAGATAAGCGAAGGGATCAATTTCTTCATTTGAAGCAAGGGAATATGACAGTCTGAGAATATACACATGAATTGACTAGACTGTCTTTCTTTAAACTAGAGTTAGTGGCCGCTGATAATTTGCAAATGAAGAAGCTTCGTTGTGGGTTCTAGAATTTCATATGTAAGGGGTTGTCACTAGCTGGGGTAAAGACATATGTAGATGTTGTTAGTCAAGGTTTGGACTTTGAGAGGGTGGAAACTACAAATCAAGAACCTGCTTCATATACTTCTTTGTTAGCAAATCTAAGTAGAACAAGAACCAATCTGAGGAAATAAAAGATTTCGTATGGGAGAAGTATCTACTAGGATTGAGACATTTGCCACACCAGTGGTGCCAGTTCCAACATCAAGTTCCAAGGGACAACAATTTATGGGGAGATCCCAGAATCAGAGTTCCTTAGTGAGATCGCCAACACCATCAAGGGGAGGTGGCAGAGGACAGAGTGGAATGTCAACACCAAGGGTACAGTCACAAACACGGTCTTTTACACCTTAAACATCTATTACTTGTTTCCATTGTGGATAGAAGGGCAAAAAAGAAATGAATGTCCATTTCGAACACCACAAAATGGGGTTGGCAACTTCATCCTAAATGACTTCAGCGCCTCCAAGAGAGCAAGCTAAGACAATGACTGAACTTGATCTGGAGGTCAGTAAGAATCTAATTGAAGGTATGATCAGCATTTGTGATATTATGATATATGTTTTGATTGATGGTGGATCCATATTATCATTTATTTATGGTAGCATGGTAGATAGATTGAGACTTACTCCTATTAGAACTAGTACACCCTTGATATTGAGTACAACTGTTGGAGAAAAGATATATCCTAATATGATATGTGAGAAATGTGTTGTTAAATATGAAGGATATGAAATCTCTGTTGATGTGAGGGTACTAGAATTCTTGGAGCTTAATTCCATACTAGGTATGGATTGGCTTGTAGCTTATCATGCTTATCTTGATTGTTTTGCCAAGAAAGTAGTTTTTTAGATTTCAGGTCAACCTTCTCCTGTGTACAGAGGCATAGATACCTTGAGAACTCCCACTCAAGGTCGATTAATTACTAATAAGGAAGCACAATACTTAGCTGGCATAAAGACAGTGGATGGAAAGGAGCAGGGTATGCAGTTATCAGAAATTCTTATGGTGAATGAATTTCTAGATGTATTTCCTAATGACTTGCCTGGAATACCTCCTAGAAGGGAGATTGATTTTATTATTGAGTTGATGCCTAGAACTAAACCCATTTCTATATCCACCTTATTGCATGGCACCAAAGGAGTTACAAGAATTTAAGGTGCAACTTGAAGAATTGTTAAGTAAAAGGTTTATTACCCCAACTATGTTACCTTGGGGAGCACCTGTGTTGTTTGTAAAGAAGAAAGACAGGAGTCTACTTCTATGTATAAACTATCGTCAACTAAATGGGGTGACTATAAAAAATAAATATTCACTTCCTTGAATTGATAATTTGTTGGAACAACTAATTGGAGCTAAATAGTTTTCAAAGATTGATCTAAGATCGGGGTATCATTAGTTGAGAATTAGAGAAGAGGATATTCCCAAGGCAATTTTTCGAACAAGGTATGGACATTATGAATTTCTGGTTATGCCATTTGGGTTAACCATTGCACCTGCTATGTTTATGGATTAATGAAAAGGGTGTTTAAACCATATCTTGATCACTTCATCATTATCTTCATTGATGATATTCTTATTTATTCTAAAGCTCGAGAGGAGCATGAACAACATCTTAGGACTACTTTACAAACCCTAAGAGAACATAGTTTATATGCAAAGTTCAGTAAATGTAAGTTTTGGATAGGTGAAGTGAAGTTTTTAGTTCATGTGGTAAGTGTATAGGGTGTCTTTGTAGATTCTTCAAAGGTTAAAGTTATTATCAATTGGCCAAGACCAACCACAACGACTAAAATTTGAAGTTTTATGGGTTTAGTTGGATATTACAAGAAGTTTGTGGAGGGTTTTTCTATATTAGTTGCTCCACTGACTAGGTTCACTCAGAAGACTGTGTCAATTTTGTGGACTGATGAATATAAAAAAAACTTTCATTGCTTTGAAGAGAAAGTTGACTACTACACTAGTACTAGTACTTCCAGAACCCCGGAAAGAACTAGTCATTTATACTGATGCATCACATTCAGGCTTGGGGTGTGTTTTGATGCAAGAGGGTAGAGTAATAGCTTATGCATCTAGGCAATTAAAGGTGCATGAGAAAAATTACCCAGTACATGATTTGAAACTAGTTGTAGTGGTGTTTGCTTTAAAAATCTGGAGACATTATCTCTATAGTGAGAAGTTCACATTATACTATGATCATAAAAGTCTAAAGTACTTGTCTGATCAAAAAGAGTTGAATATGAGGCAACGCATATAGTTAGAATTTCTTAAGGATTATGATTTTAGCCATGAGTATCATCCTGGGAAAGCCAATGTCGTTGCCGATGCATTGAGCAAGAAACAAACTGAAGTTGGAGTTGTCGCTTGTCAAATGGCTCATGAATGGCGGATGTTAGAACGGGCTACAGTCATGAATACATTGTCTATTGATGCTTCATTGGGAATATGCGCTCAAATGCAAATGAGAATGGCAAATGCTCAAAATCAAAGAATTAAGGAGTTGTAGCAACATGATCTAGATTTTGGGATGTATGATTCTTGAGTTGATAGTTCTAATCAAAATGGTTGGCATCGAGATTTTGATGGTACCTTACAATTCCAAGGGAGGATATGGGTAACAGTTCACCAGGACCTTAGAGGTGAGTTACTTCAGGATACACACAAATCACAGTACACCATTGTAACACCCCAACCCCCGAGACTTTCAATTGGACTTAATAACAAGGCAGGTCGGGCCAATGTTACTTTACAAGTACACAATTAGATATTCTATGTAATACCCTAGCTCTCGAATCTGTTACATACGTCATAGGCGACATGGTTGTTTTGTAGCTTGAGACGCCATTACCTTCGAGTGTAGTCAATCCTGTTTTCTATCTGAGAACTAGGGATATTACTTTTTCTTTACATCATCTATCACATCTGTTAGTTGCATCAGATCATATCCTAAAATATAAAATAAACTATAAATATACTTGCTTAGAAATAGAATAGCAATAACCATGGGATTACATAATAACTGAAGATATTAATTTATGATCAGAGCTACAAACAATTTTGTGGGCTTCATAGCCAACTCTTGATAATATAAATACCGTCTGGTCTAATGAACGACATTTGACATGATCAAATATGGTGGGTCATATGTCCTACAATTGAAACAACCAAATAAAGTTCATTTTCTAATACCCTCATACTATGAGGCACACTACCATGGATAATTATTTTTACATTCATGTGCAGAAGCAACATCTTCAATAGTTACTTGAAAAAAAAAAGTAAGTGGGGTGATCTCAAGAGCCCAGTGGATCATACACAGTACATCCATAGCATTATTTAAATCAAACACTAAACATGCAAATGCTTATCATTCATTAGGCATTTCAAAAATTTATTTATCAACAATCGTTAATTAGACCGAAAGAGGTAAACCTCTATGCTCCAGATCTGGGAAGAGACATCAATCCTGAAACTCAAACCCTTCTCTATGAAGTGGGATCATTCCTAAAACTCAGTCCACTTTGGTGTCAATCGTGACAACCAGTTTAAAAGTCCAATCCTGCATGGAACACACACGAAGGACGTCCGTCCCCATGCCGATACGTGGTTAAAATTTTTACTTAATCTTATTTTTTGTGTGCAGAGCATAATAAAATAAATATTTTGATAGTATTTAAACACCTCATCAGTATGGCACCATAAATCAACATTTACATAAATAAAAACAATGACTTTCGATTTATGATGCAGAAGACCATGTAAAATGCAACTATAGAGCATACTCTCTCAGTCATAAACAATATAATAATTTAATAGCATAAAAAAACATGAAAAAAATTAAACTAAACACACAAGCAAACATTATTTAATTCAAAATAATAAATTAAAAGAAAGGAAAGAATTTCACAAATCATTTAATCAATATCCTTGCATGCTTCTAGGCATTCAAACAATGTAAACATCACATATTTAGCATTAAAATTCAAATAATACTAGAGAGTAAGATAACCACTTTCACATCAATCGTAGACTTTTTTGAATCTTTGCGTTGTTATTCCCACTTATTTCGGGTTTTTGATATCGGTCTTCAAGATCTACGTTTTGAAAATGTAATTTAATAACTGTCCATGAACAGTACATATGTACAATATCGTATATATGAACAATACCTTATATATGAATAGTATGTTTTTATGAACAGTGAATATGAATATTACTAAATAATAGTATCGTATGAACAATACCGTACTTGTGAATAGTAAACTATGTATACATGAACAGTAATACATACTAAAATGAATAACGACATCTCCAATCTTAAATAGAGACTAGGGTGGAGTTATTATACATGCTTTGATTAGTAGAAACCTTCGGTTGCTTCAAAAGAGGTTCCCAATAATAGATCTTTACTACTGCTATGCAAAAATTGTGGTTTTCCCCTTCTTACTACTATATTTGTTATCTAGAACAGCCGAAGAACAATAGAAGAAAAGAGAATAAGTAAAGAAATTATTTCTTTCTTGCTGGAATGAATTTTTAGAATGAAAGGGGGGAAGGAGGTTTATATAGATTTTTTTGGTAAAAAACGACAAAACTGAATAGTAGTGAATAGTTTGTTACTGTAGCTACAGTGCCTGTTACTGTAATTCCGGTAACAGTCGAAAGTTATTTTGTCTACCGACAAAACAATACCTGCTACAGTATATACGCTATAGTACACATATTTGAGCAATAATTTTTTTTACTCGAATTTTGGGTATTACATTCTATTTCAATTATCTTGTGCCCTAATGTAATTCAAGAGTACTTACCTCAAATTTAGGAACCAAATCAAATAAGGCAACAATACAAGAGATAAAAGAAATTCATAAACTTTATTAAATTAATAAAGTGGAGTACATAACTCAATCTTAAAAAGAAACTATTATAGTGGAATATTCAAAACTTGAACAATATGCCCTTACATAAAAAATAGAAACTTTCTAAATTTAAAAAATAAAAAAACTTAATTAATATTCATAGTTTTCATACAAGTCAATTTCTTGAAAAGTATGAGAGGAAAGATGAGCACATAGACTAGTGGATCTTTTTCAAACAACCAAATTACTAATTTAGATTAACAACACACTCAAATTCAAGCACTTGTAAATCATTAGGCGTTTCAAACAATATTTTATTTAAAATTATAACTTTGATTGAAAGGATTTCAAGGCCCTTGATGTTTTTTATCGAAATACCTCCCTTGAGTGAAAAGACACTCCTTATGCAAAATTTCATTGGATGTAGGGCCTAACCCATATTTCAAATATTTTGGGACATCACCCATGTGAACTAATCACATGTAAAGAACACTTACGGTAACCCTCGTGTTCACTGTGACAGTACGTGGTTCTTAATTTCAACATCTTTCATTAAATCTCATACTCATGAAACATAAATAAAGATAATTTCAGCATGTTTAACATATAAACATTTAAAGCATGGAAACAAACACATAGTATGTGTGATACTTTAAAATAAACCTAAACATGCATAATCTAAGCATGACATGGTATCATGCATGCAAATTTGAAATTTAAATCATGTTCTTCAAGCCTAAATATGCATACCAAACTGAAATCGACAATACATGAACATGGTGTTAAACTAAACAAGTAAAAGAGAAGTTTGAGAAGTTACTTCCACCTCAGTTGAAAAATATCCGGCAACACTTCATTATTTTAACTCTAACTATTGCAGAATTTCTATAGTATTTCATTACTTCTACTCCAATTGCTATTTAGAACAGCCCCAAAGAGAGTAAGAATGTCAAGAGGAAGGCAAAGGGGGGAGAGAGAGAGAGAGAGAGAGCAAGAAGGACATATTAGTTTTTGCTGGGATAAAAAGATTATGAGCATAGGGCCTCTTTATATAGAGTTTTAGACGTCGAGATTTAGCAGATTTGTACGCTCGAGAAACAAGGAATTTTTCTATTTTCCTTGGGATGTCACATGATTTGGGTTTGTATCATGGATTAGCGTTTTGTTCTTTCTCTACAGTGCATGGGTAGAATTCCCTAATTCTTCTTGGTTATTTGATGCATTATATAAACTTATAAATTTTTCTTTGCAGCTTACCATGTAGCCTAATACATTAAATAACTCTTCTAAATTTCCTAAACCAACATCGGAATCTCCATCGTATACCATGGGTTAATGGTTTAAGGTATTAATTACACTTACCGATTATTTGATGCATTAAATAAACTTATAAATTTTTCTTTGCAACTTACCATATAGCCTAATACATTAAATAACCCTTCCAAATTTCCTAAAACACACACACACATATACTTTAATATAAGCTTGCTATAATATAACTTGCAACCCATACTTGTATTAGTAAATAAGTATTTATTAATAAATACTCATTTACTAGTAATTTATTAGAATAATTTGGATTTTATTTTATTTTCTAATTTCTGAATTTCCTATTATATATATATATATATATATATATATGCATATATTAAAGTTTCCTATTTGCTATTTCATTTCCTCAGTTTATCTTACATTACTTTGAAATTTGGGCAAATTTTGGTCATGAAATTGTAGTGCATAAGGGATAATGCATGGGTGTAAATCCCAAGTTTTAGCATGGCTTGACTGTCCATTTATTTGGAGGAAGGGTTATGCGCAATTGGGGATGACACACCCTTGTAATTTGGTGAAACTTCAAGATTGAAAATGACGAAGAAAAAGACAAGGTTAGTTAACGTATAAAAATCATATTACATAGATATATATACTATTTTGATGCAAAACGTCACCTTAAGCAGCTTTGCTATACAAAATATTATATATATTACATATATTACACATCTTTGCTATACTATTAAATGAATTTAATTACATACATCATACAGTATTATGTTTAAGACACATATTATATAATATTATATTTATAACCATATATTATATATATTTACATATTAATACACATTTTAAATGTACATTTATACTCATCTAATATTTAATATTTGCATCACCTATTTAACACATACTTGTGTGTGTGTGTATATATATATACAC
The DNA here is from genome assembly GCA_030144865.1 of Tinospora cordifolia. NCBI lineage: Eukaryota > Viridiplantae > Streptophyta > Magnoliopsida > Ranunculales > Menispermaceae > Tinospora > Tinospora cordifolia. The sequence continues at coordinate 4,737 of JAJIYU010007355.1, read as the reverse complement.
ACATATATTTCTATGTTTTATTCATTTTTGAATACCAAAATTTCTCAATTAATTTTATTTATTTTATACTTTGGAGTATACATAATTTATATCTAAAAATGTTATAAATTTCTCAAAGTTGAATTATTTTATTTAACTTCATTCATTAAATTTCGTACAAATCTTCGAGGTATTACAACTATTCATCTAGGAACAACTAAGATGTGTCATAATATGAAAAGAATAGTGTGGTGGCATGGAATGAAAAATGATATAGTTGAATATGTATAGAAATGTGGAGCTTGTCAGCAGGTGAAGGCTGAACACCGAAGGCTTGGAGGACAAATACAACCATTATCCATTCCAGAATGGAAATGGGAACATATCGCGGTGAATTTTATTGTTGGGTTACCATGGACTCTAGGTAGACATGATACCATCTAAGTGATTGTTGATAGGTTAACAAAATCTCCACATTTTCTCCCAGTGAACATCAAGGACTCTGCGGATAAACTCAGCAAGTTGTATATGTGGGAGATAGTGAGACTACATGTGGTACCTGTATTTATTGTATCGGATTGAGATTCGAGGTTTACTTCAAGGTTCTGGCAATCATTGCAAATTCGGTTAGGAACCTGTATCTGTCTCAGTACTGCATTTCATCCTCAGTCCAATGGATAGTCTGAATGAGTTATTCAAATGCTTGGGAACATGCTTAGGGCTTGTATTTCAGAGTCTGATGGAAACTAGAATGAATATCTTTATTTGTGTGAATTTACTTATAATAACAATTATCAAGTAAGTATTAGTATGACACTATTTGAGGCTCTTTATGGTAGACCTTGTAGATCTCCGAATTGTTGGTACGAGGTTGGAGAATCACAGTTGCTAGGGCCTGAGGTTGTCGCAGATCACACAGAGAAAATTAAGCAGGTTAGGCAGAAACTTAAAGCAACTCAAGATCGGCAAAAAACTATTTTGATAACCGACATAAACCATTGGAGTTTGCAGTTGATGATTCAGTCTTGTTGAAGGTTTCATCATAGAAGGGGCAGATGAGATTTGGAGTGAAGGAAAAGTTAACTTCATGTTTTGTAGGACCGTTTGAGATTTTGGAGAGAATTGGTCCATTAGCTTACATGATTATTTTACCACCCCAATTAGCTGGTGTTCATAATGTGTTTCATGTGTCTATGTTACGAAAGTATTATCCAGATCTGACACATATTTTAGATTTGACTTGGTTACAAGTTGGGGATGATACCAGCTATGAAGAAAGACATGTGAAATAAGCTCGAAGAATACAAAAATTGAGAAATAAAGAAATTCCTTTAGTTAGAGTCAAATGATAGCTACATGACAGTGAGGAACAAACCTGGTGAAACACCCCGCCTCCCATGCCTGGGCCCATGTCATCCGATGGTATATTTTTCTTCGATATCTTTGGGCTGCCAAGAGGTGGGCCTGTGTTACGTTATCTTATTCCATTTTCTTTTCCATATCTGTGAGATATGTTGCACATATTAATCTAAATAATTCTTAAAAATCAATGACACCATAAAATAAAATAAATCATTTATTATGTAATAGAAAATTTCAAGAGTAATAATTCAACTTTCGTTGCAATGAAATGAAATAAATAAATAAATTTGGGTCCACATGCCCGAAATTGAATAAAAATTCCTACATATCAAAAACTCTCCTGCAACCTTAATAATTAAACTCCTGAAATATTAAAAAATAAAGTATGAGCTATAAAGCCCAATAAATCATCCCAAATATTTAATTCATTATTTTAACAAATAAAACATGCATAACAAGCACTTACAAGGAATTAAGTAATTCAACCAATTTATTATTTATGTTGTCATTAAAGACCAAAATGATATCCTCCAGCATTTTCAATCCCTAGGAAAAGAGCTACTATACTGAACTCAAACCCACAGAGTTGAGGTAGGATCAACTTCGAACCCTCTATTCTTCACAACCCTTGATTGGAATACTCACGAGGAACATCCGCCCCCGTGTCGGTACATGGTCAAAATCTTTATTTAATTTTATATTAAATGTAAGAGTATAACAAATAATTATTTAAACAAAATTTAAACATTCCAATGGCATAACATTACACCACAGATCAACATTTAAAATAAAGTAGGAAGGATGACTTTTGATTTATGATGTAGAAGATCATACTAGACTCTACTACAGAGCATACTCTCTCAGTCATGAACAATATAATAATTTAAGTGCATATATTAAAAAGTTATGTAAAAACTAAACTTACTACACATGCAAGCCTTATTTGAATCAAAATAATAAATTAAAAAGTGAAAATCATTTCACCTCGAGATCGTTTCCTTCTGAACCTTCTTTAGATTCTCGCTTGCTTGCACTGGATTTCTGCAGCTCTCAATTGCTACTACTCTGATGGTTGTTTAGAATAGCTCAAGAAAAGAAAATGGGCTAAAGATGCCAAGAACGAGGTAGAAAGTGAGCGAGAGGGATCTTATCAGTTCTTACTTTGGGATGAAAACAATGAAGGGGGAGGGGTTTATATAGGGTCTTCTAGGGGTAGATTTGTGATTTTTGAGCATTCTTTGTATGAAAAAATTTCATTTTACTAGGTTTTGGCGGCTCCAGAAGAAAACCACAAATTTTAGGGTTTCGGGGGATTTTTCGTAATTTTTTTTGGATTTTTAGTTGAATTTTTTCTATTTTTCTTCCCATTTTCCTTTTTTTCTTTTTTTTTAGGTGCACTCCCCTGTGCGCATGGCCCGCACATGATTTTGCGCAGGCCTAGCGCGACACTTATAATTTTAATCGTTATACTTAGTTACTTATATATATATTTCCTATATTTATAAATTCACCTATATATCTATTTTTTTGTACTTAACAATTTAAATAAGTTTACATATACATACATACATACATATATATATATATATATATATATATATATATATATATATATTCACACATATGTATATTGACACATTATTAAACGCTTATATTTAATACATACACATACTTATAAATTCACCACACATATATATAATTATATTATTATTGTTTGCTTTAATGTTGCATTAAAATACATTTAATTTTTCTTACTTTATTTTATACCTTAGAATATACATAATTTATGGAACAAAATATTAATAATTTCTCAAAGTTGAATTATTTTATTTTCTCGAATTTCGTACAAAACTGTCGAGTATTACACCTGGGAGTGTGAGGATATGATAGGGGAGCAATTTTCAGATCTTTTAACTACTTGAGGTACGTTCATTCTCTTTTAAATTTCGAGGACGACATTCTTTAAGTTGGAGAGATTGTAATAACTTGTAATTTTTATAACACGTGTACATGACGTATGTGTGTATAAACATGTATTGTACACGTACATATAAGTGTAAATAATGTCACATGAAAAAATGCAATTTATAAAAAGGTTTAAAAAAATAAATAAATAAACAAATTTGAGTAATTTAAAAAATAATAATAATACCAATAATGTTAAGATTAAGAGAAAATTATAAATAATGGGTGTATAAGTGTTTAATGGTGTGCGTGAATGTAACACACCGCCTCCCAAGTCTCATCTTCCACGTCATCTGATGGTTTAATTCTCTTTGATAAAAAATCTTCGAATGCCAGGGAGATGGGTCCGCGCTACATTTTCTTCTTCTTGGACCCAAATCCATTAGGGTTCCTGTGTACATTAGTCTATGTACCAAATGACATCATGGTAAATAAAATTCTTCATTTATTCATTCGAAAATTTCGAGTACAATAATCCATTACAGCGAAAAATAAATTCAAAGCTGAAATACATGATTTAGCTTGGGCCGATGCGCCCTAATAGATAAATCTCCTCGCAAGCTGATTAACTCCCTGTGATGTGAAAAATATGAGGTGAGCTAAAAAGCCCAGTGAATCATTCCATCTATTTAATCCATTATTTCAACTAAACAATGCAAGCAAATCAAACACTTTTAGATATTAATTCGATTCAACCAATATATTAATTTAGTCGTAATTTAGACCGAACGAAAATACCCTCTGTGCTCCAGATCAAGGGAGAGAGATCAATTCTGAAACTCAAACCCATTTCTAGTAGGATCATTCTTGAAACCCGTTCCATCCTGGTGTCAGTATTAACAGCCAGTTCCAATTCTACATGGAACACAAAAAGTCTCCCGTACCGGTACGTGGTTGAAATCTCATTTAATCTGATTTTTGTGTGCAAGAGCAAAGCAAATAAATATTTCAACAGTAATTAAACATACCAACTGTATAACATGATAAATCAACAGAAGCATAGATTTTCAATTTTTGATGTAGAAGATCGTACAAGACGCAACTACAGAGCATACTCTCTCAAACATGAAAAACGACTTTTGATTTCTGATGTAGAAGATCGTACAAAACGCAACTACAAAGCATACTCTCTTGGTCATGCAACATGATAATTGAATGACATAAATGCAAAGAACAAGAATAAAAGCAAAAAAAAAAAATCAAACTAACCAAACAAGCAAACATTATCTAAGTTAAAATAATAAATTAAAAGAAAGGAAAGAAACTCACATCGAGATCGCTTCCTAAATTCTTTATAGCACTTCGTTGCTACTACTTCTTGAACTATTTAGAATAGCTCAAGCAAAGAAGAACTAGAACTAAGGTTGCCAAGAATGAGGCAAAGAGAGAGAGCAAGAGAAATTTTCAACTCTTGTCTTTGGGATGAATGAA
>JAJIYU010007354.1:0-19280 GCA_030144865.1 Tinospora cordifolia | reverse complement strand
AACTGGCCAAAAACACTCTCAAACGTTCTTTTTGTAGTATATTGTATAAGACAACTTCCGAAATGCGAACGATTTACAATAGTTTGCCTTAGAAATATAACAAATCGTTATAAAAAATTTATTAAACTAATCATTTGTAATTGTTGGGTAATAGCATGGATGAGAACGTTCCATCAGTTACTGCTGCAAAAATCTTTGCCTAAATAACTTATGACAGTTATAAATAATTATATTAAATATTAAATGTATTTATAACTTCTTTAATATTTAGTGTTATATAATCTCTGAATCTCATAATGTCAAAATTAATAAGATTATTTAAATATTATCATTATGATTGATGTAACCCTCCTTTCTAAAAAAATTATATAAAGGAGTCTTGTGTTTCACAGAATCATCAATAAAGAGAACAATTCGCTCTTAAAAAACTTTTTCTCTAGTGTTCTAGAATTTTCTTCTCCTTCTCTTGAAAAAATTTTCATTTTTTAATTTATTATAGTTTGATTCATAATACGTTATCGGTACGAGCTAGCTCTTTAAGATCAACTTTGAAGGCACAAGAGTTTTGGAAAGAAAAGACTTGAAGATATATTTTGATTTATGTGATTAAATATTTGAATAGTACATTTTGTTGCACATGTATGATTATTTGTATATAATATTATTTATTATTAATTATATGTAATTATATTGACTGAGAAAGTATGCTCTGTAGTTGCGTCTAGTACGATCTTTTACATCAGAAATCAAAAGTCAAATAAATAAATTTATTTAATATTTTATCGATTGATTATGTTCTATTCTTAATTTTTATAAATAGTACTATAAGTTTGGGTTGATAGTAGGTAAGCCTTATCCCAAGTAAAGCTGAACATTGAAAGGGAGATGGGTTATTCTATCTTAGGAGACCGGTTACTCTAAGTAGACTCTGTCTCACCGCCTTTTTCGAAGGTTGTCATACTAATTCATACAAATAGTACATTTTGATTAAATATCAAAATGTGAACATATATGTAATTGATATTATTTATTATTAACTAATATATATGTAACTTATATATATATATATATATATATATATATATATATGAATAGCGGAAATAATTGATTGACACCTATTATGATTAGTGTATAGTGAAAAAAAAAGGGGATTTATAACAAAAATAAACAATTTATACATTCGACGGAAGTCTTAAATTGAATAAGAAAAATTTCACTAATTATCTATATCTATAAGTTTATAATATGGTTTAATAGGGTTAGAGATTAACTATATAAACATATATATATATATACACATTATGAAATCTGAAAATTCAAGATGAGGCGCCAAAACAAAAAAAAATGGTTAGGCTCGGTGGCCGGATGAAGGGCAGATGAATCAGGAAATCACTAGAATAGTGAGTTTGGCGGCGAACGGGGGAAGCTTCGGGACAATTTCAACTCACTAAATGGAGGGTGGCACGAACAAACTGCTGCTCGGATAAGTGGTAGCACGAACAGAAAATGGAGAGAACCGAAACAGGATGGGAAACAGAGGAGCACTAACCGGTGATCGTGGCTACTACAACTGCAGAATGAGGAAGAAGAATCCCGGCTGCTGCTGTCTTCACCATGGAACAAAGAATGGAAAACGAAGAGAAAGAAGAACGTGTAGCTGCTCGGAGTCGTGAATTGCAGAACCTTGATTGGAACGGGAAGAATCAACGCTGAGCAGAGAAGCAGAACGAAGAACAGAGCAGCGTAGTTTGCTACTGTTGCTCACTGGCCGTCGAACAGAGAGGAAGAACGAAGAAAGCTGCTACGCAGTGTAGGTGAGGAGAAAAACAGAGCAGCTTAATGCTGCTACTGCTGCTGGTGTCGCCGAGCAGAGAGGGGAATTGGAGGAAGAAGAAGGCCGGACGAAGGAGAGAAAGGAAGGCAGCAGAGGTGCTGCTGCTGCGGCTCTAAGGGCTGTTGCAGAAAGGAGATACCACCGAAGATGTCAGCTGGGGAGTCGAGCAGAAAGCAGGGGAGGACGAGATTACAGTGTTCACGTGTGTGTGCTGCTACTCATGTGGTTACTGCGGCATGGAGAAGAAGAACCAGAGCAATGCTCTGTTTTGTGTTTGATTTCAGCTGCTGGTGGCGTTGTTGCTACAGGATAAAGGGAACGCCAAGCAAAGGTGACGAACAAGAAACAGGGGGTTGTTCCATGGTGGTTGAATGAAAACTGAAGAGAGATGGTGTTCTGTTGAAGTGTGGTCGCTGCAATGGACAAGAAGAACAGAGGTACGGAAAGTGAGTGGTAAGAAAAAAATGATTTGAATTTTTGGTTTATAGACCTTAGGCATGTTAATTAATAACCAAAGTGTAATAGGATTTATAAATAAGGAATTTTATAATATGAATTAGATTAATAAGAAATTTGAATTAGATGAATAAATTAGTATGGATTGGTTAAGAACAAAGAAATTTTATAGTATTAAGAGTGTAAAATAACACTATCACTAGATAACCTTGGAAAATTTATATACTTAAATAAATATAAATTAGAACTAAAAATTGTCAAATTGCTAAGATCAATTTATAAAGGTATTTTCAATAATCTAAAGTTGAGCAAGAAAATTTCAAAGATTTTTAATTGATGTAATTTCAGTATCTTTAGACAAAGAGAAAATTATTGTAGAATTTATCATTATAACTTGATTTAGAATCAAAGATAATACGAATAAATCAATATGGATTGATTAGAATAATAAAGTTTCAAGATATAATACTAAGGTTTGGAAAAATAAAAGAATTAACCAATATGTCTTTATGTATTTAAATATTTAAATTAAGTAGTTCAAGAAATTAAAAAAAATTCATTTATTTAAGTACTCAATTATTTAAGTAGACAAACATTTAAATTAGAAAAACAAGTAAATAATAATTATTCGAATTAGCACTATAAGTGATCTCGGTAAAATTCCAGGAGTATCATAAGACTAAGATTTTCAAATTCGAATAAGACTAAAGATTTGATAAATAGAAGTCTTATTTTGTTCGTAATTATTTCATTTAAGATATGAATAAGTTAATGGATGCATAACGACTAAGAAATAGAAGAACACATATGAAATAAATTTTAATGTACGAAGTTGATCACGAAAATAATCTTGATTTGTTAAAAACTACAAAATTGAAAAGTCATAGAATTATTTCAAAATTGTAGTTAGGAATATTATTGTAAATAAATAAAAATATAAAAATTCTAGACCTTATGATTAGTTTAGAAATCATTTAAGCATAAGAGTAATTCTATTAAGTGTTAAATTTCATATATATATATATATTAACATATCGAGGATCTCGAAGGAAAGCAAGGAGCCTTGAAGATCTGCGAAACCAGGTGGGCGTGACTTTCTTGCTCATTTGTATTATACGGATTTAAGCTTCAAAGCATTTGATTGAATAGTTTTAGGTTATTAGAATTTTACAAGAAAATTGATTGGAATTGTTTAACTTCTTCGAATGATGTGTGATGTGTGATGAACTATTTAATCCATGCATAATTAGTTATGACATGATCTTGCATTTAGATTCACTCAATTATGGCATGCATGACTAGGCAAATGTGTATCTAGATCCCATTGTTTATTTATGCACCTTATCATGTGAATTTGCAAGTATAGTTTGGGTTATATGTTCTAGTGTAATTGTATGATGATTGATGTGATTGAGATCGTTTGTAAAAATAAAAATATAAGACGATGGTTTATTAAGAATCTACGTACCGGTGCGATTGACAAGCCGCAAAGCGGATCGTAGGTATTCCCACCCTGAGCTACCTACGACAACTCGAAGTCTTTGGGAGGCAGTTCGAGTCTAGATAAGTACCCTCGCTTGGACTGTGATACTGAGATATGATTAATTTTAGATGGTACCACCTGAGGCCTCTATGATTATGATTGGATTGGATCACAGGGAATACTGAGAGGCATCTCAAACCTCTTTCGATCTGACTTCAACCAAAACTAACTGAATGTTTGAAACGCCTAATGTTTTGAAAGTGCTTGTAATGTTTTGGATTTGGGTCTGTATAATGCATCTGATGTGTAGGATCGATCCACTGAGCTTTCGAGCTCACTGCCATTTCTATCTTTCAGGTTCACATGGACTTAGAATGTTGTAGTCTACGTCGAAAGACTCACACTTTGATTGGACACCTCACCGGGAGGTAGTCCGGTATAGGTGAATTGAAGGTTGCGTTTTATGTATTTTACGGAGTTGTTTTTATGTAATCTCATTGGTTTTAACTTAACCGTTTTATCTTTAAATGACTTTATTTGTTTAATAATTTTAGGTTCGAATGAACATTTTTAAGGATTTTCCACTGCATTTGAGAACTAACTGTTATGAACTTGATTTTAAAGAAAAGATTTTGACAGAACGAAACCTTAGGTAGCATCTCGATTTTCGTCCGAGCGACGATCCACACAGGAGGTAACACGTGAACGGAGGTTCGATCGAAAATTGGGGTGTTACAGTATGCTACAGATGTGGTATGAAAGGACATTGATTACGTACCTATCGTACATCAAAACATCTTGTTGATCTTTATCAAACATCATTGAAAGAAAAGGAAAAAATGTGGAAACAAATTTTATTTTTCAAAATGATGACATTGACCAAAGTCCTCTTAACATGACACATTTAGATATAGTAAGTTTTTTTGAAAACTCGGAAGGAAGATGTGATTCAATGAAGATGAATTTTTGAATTTTATTATTGTTACTTTTGATTATGTGTATCACTTTTTTATGTTTGTTTTCAATGTGTGTTGCTTTTGTGTGTTTATTTTGTATTTATATATAAAATTAAATATTTCTTACAAATATTTACTTTATTTTAATGAAAAAAATATAGATGTTCATGATCAAAATTTAGTTGGAATCAAAATCAAAGATAAATATATTTGTCTTGTAGACAGTGCTACGACACATACCATACTTACAAATAAAAAATATTTATCTCATTTGCTCAGCTACAAGCTAATGTTAGCACAATATCTGGTAGTGCAAAACTTATTGAAGGCTCTGGAAGAGTTAATTTATTGTTACTTGAAGGAACAAAGATTATTATAAACGTTGCACTACTCTCCACTAAGTCTTGAAGAAACTTGTTAAGTTTCAAAGATATTAGAAAAAATGGATATCATATCGAGACAATTAATGAAGAAAATATTGAATACCTTCATATACAAGTATGGTGTCTGGTAAGAAACATGTATTAAAAAAATTATCTACTTTTTCTTCTGGTTTATATTACACAAATATTACAACAATTAAGATAAATGTTATAGTAAACTAGAAGTTTACTGATGTCAATATTTTTAATATTTTGCCTGACCGGCTAGGACATCTTGGTTCTATAATGATGCAAAAAATCATTAAGAATTCACATAAACATTTACTTAAAAACCATGAGATTCTTAACTCTAGTAAATTCTTATGCGTTGCATGCTCTCAAGGAAAGCTTATTATTAGATCATCACCAACTAAGGTTGGAATTGAGTTTCTTTGTAACACTCCAATTTTTAACCGGACCTCCGTTCACGTGTTACCTCACGTGTGGATCATCGCCTAGACAAAAATTGAGGTACTACTTGAAAATTATATTCTGTCAAAATCTTTTCCTTCAAAAATCAAGTTATGATAATTTGTTCTCAAGTAAATCTCTGGCTAATTTTCTATACAAAACAAAAGAGTTAAAAACAATTTCTTGAGACATTCGTCGGTTTCATTAATAAGGGTCATCAATAATGCAATGAAAAAATGCTTTAAAACTATTTATTCAACCCAAATCGTTAAACAAGGAAAGTCATTTAAAAGTAAAACAACTAAAATTAAACCAATGTAAACACATTAAGACAATCCATTAAAATATATAAAACATGACCTTCAAGTCACCTATCCCGGACGACCTCCCCGTAAGGTGTCCAATCAAAGTGCGAGTCTTCGGACGTAGGCTACAGTACTCTAAGTCCATGTGTACCTGAAAGATAGAAGTGAGAGTGAGCTCAAAAGCCTAGTGGATCGATCCTACACATCACATGCATTATACAGACCCAATCCAAAACATTACAAACACTTTTAAACATTAGGCGTTCAAACATTTATTTGTTGTAGTTGCAATCTAAGATCGGAAGAGGGTTGAGATACCTCTCGGTATTCCCTGTGATCCAATCTAATCTCAGAGGGTTCCAATACTCGTCTAAAATCAATCGACACTCACATCACAGCCTAAGAGAGTGTACTTATCATGAATCGTACCGTCTCCCAAAAACTTCGAGCTGTCACAGTCAGCTCTGGGTGGGAATACCTACGATTCGCCTTATAGCTCGACAATCTCAAGCGGTGACATATAGGAGATGCCACCTCGATCCGCTTAAGGCTCGTCAATCGTACCGATATGTGGGTTCTTAATAAACCATCGTCTTATTTTAGTTTTATAAACAATCTGAAACATATCAGGCATAATACATACACTAAAGAATATAATTCAAACTAGGCTTGTAAGTCAACATGATAACACGCATGAATAACCAATGACATTCAAATGCATATCTTTCTATCCATGCATGTTATAATTAAGTAAATCTCAGTGTAATTCATTATATTCAATCATGGCATGAGATGATTATGCATAAGTCGAAATAAATCATCATAGATCACACATCATCCACATAGACCAACAATTGTAATTAATTTCCTGATAAAATTTTAATAACTTAGAACTATTCACACAAATGCTTTGAATCTTAAATCCATATAATACAAATGAGCAAGGAAGTCACGCCCACGTGGTTTTGTAGATCTTTAGAGTTACCTTGCTTTCTATCAAGATCTTCAATACTCTAAATCGAAAAATCTATAATTCAACAATTTATGAGATTCTCTGAGTTCCTAATTCACATTTAATTTTATTTACGATACTCTTAAGTTTAAATAATTTTGTAATTTATTATGAAGTCTAATTATTAGTTTCAACTATTCAAGGTTATTCTAGAATCCTAGAATTTCATATATTTCAAGATGAACAATCTCTAAATGTTTCAAATTTTTTAATTTGAAATTTAAAACTTGAATAATTAATATTTCAAACTTTTACGTTTTATTCATTTCTTATTTATTTAGATTCGAGCAATTAATTTAAAAACGCCACAACTTAAATTTGGGGTTTATAAATAAATAACTTATGTTCACAAAATTTCATTTCACCAAAAATAAGGTTTTTATATCTAAGATTTGAACCAAGTCCAATTTATTAATTTATGTTTAAAATTTCTAAGTTACTCTTTTAACGTAAATGATTCATCTTCAAATATTAAAATTTATCAAAATAAATGTTCATCGATCTTTTTGTTTCTATAATTTAAATAACACGTTCATATTTTAAATAAATTTATTACGAACAAAATAAGACTTCTATTGATCAGATCTTTAGTTTTGTTAGGAGTTGACTACTTTAATTTCTCACTATTCTTAGAATTTCGCTAAATTTGTTTATAGCACTACTACAAATAATTATTTATTTGTTTTCCTACTTTGAATAATTTAGTATTTGCATAGATGATCTCAATTTTTTTTTAATTACTAATTTAAAGATTTAAATTATTTGAAGTACATTGATTAGTTTTATTCTTCAATCTTAATATTATAAAATTTCTTAGTTCCAACCAATACATACTAATTTATTCATCTAATTCAAATTTCTTATTAATCTAATTCATATTATAAAATTTCTTATTAATCTAATTCAAATTATATAAATAAATCCTATTACACTTTGGTTATTGAATTTGCATGCTTAAAATTTAAAAATTTAAAAATCCAAATCCTTTTTCTTACCACTCAACTCGGTCACCCGCTGTCCCTGTTTCTGGTCCACATCCTCTGTTCTTCTTGTCCGGCGATACCAGCAACACCAACCACCAAATTGCAGCTTCTGTTCTTCCTTCTCGGTATATGATTCACCAACAGCCACAGAACACAATCCTCCCCTTTTCTTGTTTCCCGGTCACCAGCAGCTCGGTCTTCTTCTTTTCCCTTGTTTCAATCCGTAGCCAGCAACAACAACTGAGCAGCAGCTGCTGCAATGGCTGCAGCAGGTGCAACGTCCACCAGCCACACGCCATCGGCCTCATCTTCATCTTCAAAGCAGAGCACCAACCGTGGCAGCCGTGCTTCCAATCAACAATTCCTCCTCTGTTCGTGCACCCATGCCCCACAGCAGCAGCGGCCATGCAAAACAGAGCACCGTCTGCTCTGCTTCTTTTTCTTCTTGTTCGGCTGTAGCTGCAACGACCAGCAGCAGCAGCTCCCTCTGTTCAGCTCGTCTTGATCCTTCTTCTTCAACGTAACAGCGGCAGCCACCGCAGTAGTGGCTTGGAGGAGCAACCTTGCTCCACCTCCATTTCCTTCCTTCGTTCTGCAGCAGAGAACAGCAGCAGAAGCTGCTCCTCCGTTCGTCTCACCAGCCATCCTCATTGGCAGTGTCTTCATTCTTCTTCTTCAACATAGCCGCAGCAGCTTGCAGCAACAACACACGCACGTCCTGCAATGGTAGTCTTGGTTCCTCCTCTTCTTCTTGTTTAAACTCAACAGCCACTGACCGTCTTCCTTTCCTCTGTTCGTTTCACTATCCAACACCATCGACTACTTCTTCATTCGGTAACTCAAAGCGACAGTGACGGTAACAACAGCAGCAATGGAAACAACAGAGCATCATTTGCTCTATTTTTCCCTTCTTCTCAGTTCCTCTGTTTCATTCTCTTCCACTTCTTTATCAGTCCGAGCACCGCCCAAACCAAACTTCCACCGGTTTCTCTAAGCTTCCAATTATATGTGTATCTCCATATCATTTTATTTATTTAAAACTTTAGTATGAATCAATATCAGATTATTTAAAAACTTTAATATATATCTATATATGTAACAATCATCTTAATGTATAACTTCATTATAATGTGTATGTGTTACCGTAGTGTTATTAATTCAATTTTTTTTTCAATAATCATAATAAACATTAATTTATTATTTTAGCTATTTGCATATATTTATAAAACATAAAACGTAGTTTTATTATATTATTATTATTATTATTATTATTATTTTTCGATCAAATGATATATTTTATTTTCGCATCACTCACGCCTTTGCGCAATAATTAAATTATACCTAATTTTAATTTATTTATTATTATTCATCTCATGTTCACTCACGACGTGGCACGATCACGAAGTTACGGGGTGTTACACTCTTGTATTTCTGAAATATATACAAGGTGACATATGTGGGCCCATTCACTCACTGTGGATAATTTAGATATTTTATGGTTTTAATTGATGCATCTCTTCACCCAAAATACCTAATCAAATAACATTGACAGGAATAAGTACAAATTTTGAAGACGAAATTTATTTTAAGGAGGGTATGTTGTAATACCTGAAATTTTAAGTGTTGTAATACCAAATTTTTTTTTATGACTATAATTAAGTATCAAACAACCTTAGTCAACAAACGTTGACCATTATCAGGAAAGTCATGAATGACAAGAAAGTGTCATAAATTTTTTTTTTTGACATATTTGAAAAAATGTCATAAATAGTAATATTGATCAATAGTATTGTAAATAGTAAAATTGATTAATAGTATAATAAATAATAAAGTTAATTAATAGCATCGTAAGTAGTAAAATTATAAATGATATCGTAAATAGTAAAGTTGACTAATAGTATCATAAATAGTAAAAATTGATTAATAAATAGTAAAATTCACTAATACTGTCATGAATAGTGAAGTTGATTATTAGTTTAATTAAAATAATTAAGTAAACTTTATCTCTAGTTAATAACTTCATTTTTAATAAATAAAAATAATTTTAAGTACATGAATAATATTATCTAGCCCCCACCGCTATCATCTTTAAATAATTAAAGAGGATAGTGCTGATTTTAATTAAATAGAAATGACATGAAAAATATTATTCAACCACTACCACTATCATCTTTAAATAATTAAAGAGGATAGTGCCAAATTTAATTAGATAGAAATGACATGAAAAATATTATTCAACGACCACCACTATCATCTTTAAATAATTAAAGAGGATATTGTCAATTTTAAATTAAATAGAAATGACATGAAAAATATTATTCAATGTAACACCCCATCCCCTGCATCTTTAAGCATTGGACATGACTACCATTCTCTTGACAGTAGAATAAACCAAATGGCAGGTCGGGCCAGTGTTACATTTACAAGTACACAACTTGCATCACTTTCTATTTTAATTATTTCATGCCTTGATTGTATTTTACAGTACATAATTTATATTTAAGAATCTAATAAGGCAATAGTATAAGAAATAACTGAAATTCATAAACTAAATTAATTAAATAAACTTGAGTACATAATTTGATCTTGAAGAAAAACTATTATAGCAAAATATTCAAAACTTGGACAACATGCCCTTACATAGAAATTAAAAACTTTTTAAATAAAATAACCTAACTAATATTCATGGTCTTCATGTAAATCAATTACCTGAAAAATAGAATGAAGGGTGAGCATATAGCACAGTGGATCTTTCTAAACATTTAAATCATTATTTCAATTCAAACAAACTAAGCATATCAAAAACTTTTGTACATTAGGCAATTCAAACAAATTTCTTGTTTATGATTGACATTCAGACCGAGAGAGTTTAATCTCTGTGTTCCACATCGTTGGGAGAGAGAATCACTCTTGGAAACTCAAACCCAATATCTATGAAGTGGGATTACTCTTGGAAACCTAATTCAAAATCTTAAAAGGTAAGCCGGCAAGCTGGATTGGGGTGGAACACACACGATGACACTATATAGTCCGTCATTGCACCGGTATGTGAATTGAATCATTATTTAATGTTTTCTTAGTGATAAAACACACAATATCGGATTAAACCATCGATGCAACATGCACATAACATGAACCATCAAATATTTATTCATGGCACAGTTCAAACATATCATGCATCATTATTCTTGATTTCTAAATATGCATAACATGTATATTCATGGCACATCAAATAAATAAAACATGCATATTTAAAACATATATTCAATTATTCAACTTCAAAACATCATCACACATGCAAGACTTATTCAAATTAAAAAGTTAGAAATCACATCCACTTTAAATAAGTCTCTTCTGCACACCTCTGAAATCCGGTAGAGTTCTGTTACTTCAAAGCTTCCAAACACTCAAGAACACTAAAAAACACTAAAAAAACTCTCAAAAACTCTCAAGAACACTCAACAACAGTTCAAGATCACTCAAGAACTAAGGGGATTGCCAAGAAGGAGGCTAGAGAGAGTCAACAGGGACTAGTATGCTCTTGATTTGGGATGAAAAGAATGGGAGGACTAAGGGTCCTTTATATGGAGTTCAAATTGGTATAGAATGGCAAGTTTTTAGTGCTCTCCTTGTAGGAAGCTTGCCAATTATTCAAAATTTCGTGCCCCCCAAGCATAGGAAAATAGCAAGTGTATTTGAATCATGTTTTTGGAATTTAGAAATAATTTTTTTGAATTTTTTTCGTTATTTTTCAATTATTATTTTCAGTTTTAATTGGAGCTTAAATATGGACCGTTGACGATCCTCGATCGCGTCACTCAGATCATGGTCAAGATTAACGAATTCGCCGTGGGTCGTCGGATCATCTTCGAATGCATCAACGTATCTGATCTGATCTGGGCCGCTTGATTTCCTCGAACGCAGCACGATCATCAAAGTGGCTATGATCTTCACCGTCGGATGAGCCTCGAGCTCAACACTGTTCGCAATCAATAAAAAACTTATTAGATCCGAGCCATCCGATAGTCTTCGAGCGCAACCTTGTTCGCGATTAACAACGCGACTTTGATCTCCGCCGTCAAATTCACCTCGAGTGCAGCACCAGATGAGCATCTTACCGTGAGCACGAATCCTGGCCGTTGGATGGTCATCGATTGCAATGTTCAGATCTGGTTAGCGATCAACGAAAGTGATCTCGACCATTAGATTATGCGGATGTATTCTGGGCCATTGGATTTTCAATGATCTGGTGCTCCTGAGTGTTGTTTTGGGTTTTGATTTCATTCGTTGGATTGGACAGATCGAGTTTGGATCGTTGAATGCAGTTTCTAATTATCAAATTTGCTTTTTGAGGTTGCTATTATCCAAAAATTGCCAATTACACACTTTCTAATTGATATAAACATGATTTTTGCACATGTCATTCTATTTTATTGACTTGCTAATGTTTTTCCCCTTTCTATTTCTTTAATATTGAATTTATTTTATTTATTTATTATTTTCTTAATATTGACAACAATTAATAATTTATGTTTCTTTATATTATTTTTTATTTCTTCATTTCTATGTATTTTTATTTATATTTATTTCATATAATTATTTTCAGATAATTATTTATGTGATTATAACTTGATACTTATATAATGTCATATTTATTTTAGATAAATACATGCATACTACATTTTTATTCAATTATGTAAATTTCTCTATATACATATTCCTATAATATGTAGTATTTAACGTTCATTGTGCTAACACACATATTATTCACACACACATTAACCTATATATATGTGTATATATACTTTGTTCCTTCTTTTAATTTCATAATTAATTTTGCTTAATTGTCATTTTCATTTAAATATTAAATTAAGGTTTCATTTGCCTATCTATAATTTGCACCCAAAAGTTTCTTAAAATCTTCAAGATTATTTCTTTTAACTTATTTCATTTAATATCATTAAACTTCTTTATTTTTTTGTTATTTGACAAAATTTTGGGTTATTACATTCAACCACCACCACTATCATCTTTAAATAATTAAAGAGGATAGTACCAATTTTATCAATTAAAAATAGCTTTAAAGTATATGAATAATGCACTTCAAACCACCATTATTAATACTTACAATTGTTTGCAAACAAGCATGGATGACCCCCTTGTCTTTCCATTATTTTAAGCTAACCACTACAATATCCTAAATACTAACCTTAATGATCAAAGCTCTACTATAAATAGAGAGCCTCTTCTCACATTTTTTTTCATACCAAATTAAAGCATTGAATTATGCTTGAGAGGAGAGGGAGAGGAGGAAAGTTTGAAAGAAAGGGTAGCTAAAGTTGAAATCTTGAAGATTGATAAGCGAAGACTTGAAACAATGGGGAATAACAACACAAAGATTGAGGTGGAAGTGATTACTCTACTCTCTAGTATTATTTGAATTTTAATGCTGAATATGTGATATTTACATTGTTTGAATGCCTAGAAGTATGCAAGAATATCAATTTAATGATTTTCCTTTCTTTTTTACTTTATATTGTTTATGACCAAGAGAGTATGCTCTGTAGTTGCGTCTTGTATGATCTTCTACATTAGAAATCGAAAGTCATTGTTTTCATTTATGTAAATATTGATTTATGATGTTATACTGATGGAATATTTAAATATTGACGAAATATTTATCTTATTATTCTCTACGCACAAAAATAAGATTAAATAAAGATTTCAACCATGTACTGGTGCGAGGACAGACGTCCTTCGTGTGTGTTCCATGTAGAATTAGAACTGGTTGTCAGGATTGACACCAGAGTGGACTGGGTTTAAAAAATAAACCCACTTCACTGATAAGGGTTTGAGTTTCAAGATTGATCTCTCTCCCTAGATCTAGAGCATAGAGGTTAACCCTTTCGGTCTAATTGACAACTATTGATAAATAAATGTTTGAAACGCCTAATGGATGATAAAAGTTTGCATGTTTAGTGTTTGATTTAAATAATGTTATTGATATACTGTGTATGATCCATTAGACTCTTGAGCTCGCCCCACTCACTCATTTTCAGGTAACCATTGAAGACATTTGCTCTTACCAAATCAATGTAAATTAGTAATAGTGTACATCATAGTATAAAGCTAGTAGAAAATAAACTGTATTGTAGGGCTTGTGATCTACCATATTTGATCATGTCAGATGTTAATAGTATTTGTATTATTAAAAGTTGGCTATGGAGCCCACAAAATTGTTCATGACTCTGATCATAAATTAATGTCTTTAGTTATTGTATAATCCCGAGGTTGTTGTTGTTCTGTTTCTAAACATCTATATTTATACTTTATTTTGTACCTTGAGATATAAACTGGTGAAACTAATAGATGTGATAAATGATGTAAAGAAAAAGTAACATCCCTAGTTCTTAGATAGAAAGCAGGATTGACTGCATTCGAAGGTAATGACGTCTCAAGCTATGAGACAACCACGTCACTTATGATATATGTGACAGATTTGGGAGCTGGGGTGTTACAAAGGTGGTATCAGTGCCTAGGCTTTAGATGCCTTGGGCAAGAATTAAAAAGAACTGACTAGTCAGGTAAGACTGTTTATTTAGTTAATTTAGAAGCCCTACCTCCTGTTTTGGAAATTGAAACGATTTTGAAAAAAAAGAAATTATTTTTCGAAAGGAAATATATGTTTCTAACGGTTTCGTTTGGATACAAAGATTATAAGTTGAGCTGATAGCGGGTAAGCCTTGTTTTGAGTAAAGCTAAACATTGAAAGGGAGATGTGTTATCCCGTTCTAGAAAGCACGATCGCTAAGTAGACTTCGGTCTCGCCGTTCGATCTAGAGGTTGTCCCACTAGCTCATACAAGTAGTCGAAGTTGAAGAACACACTTATTTTCTATAAAAAAAGATGTGGTAATTAAGGGCAAAGAACTCACTACAAGTTAAAGTAGATGCCAAAGGTAGTATTAAGAATAAATCAATGTTTTCAGTTTGACGAAAGAACCTTTTAACGAGGATTTGAGACCCTAGGTCCAGGAAAGAGACTTTAGGTAGAAACTTGGGTGTTGCTAAGGGTGGCACAGTGGATCATAAATAAAAACTTTTAGGGCATAAGCTAGAGACTGATAACTTGTGAAAACGAAACACTTGTTTGGTCAGGGCACGAGATCGGCAGGATCCTGTATCTTTGGTTTCTATGTGGTATGGGATGCATGAGATTCAGGGATATAGAGAAATCCTGGACTAGGAGAATGACAGAACATGTATGGTGAGTGATCGATGGCTTTGGACGAACTTGTTTTCCTATACTTGGCTGGTATGGGACAGTTAAGTGTAGTAGCTTGGGAAGCCTTGGACATCGAGATACTTGCAAAATTGTTTGGGTGCAGCTTTGTCCCGGGTGAAAACCTAAGTGGAAGGGGTAGAGTGGTATGGGACACTTGAACCTGAAAGCTTAGGTGGAAGCTTGGAACCTTGTTGTGCTAGCTTAATTGTATGATTGTATGCTATGCATGTTGTATTGAAACCAAATCCTGTACCCATGCACAAAAAGAACGTATAAGCATAAACTGTTAGCCCACTAAACAAATTGAGGACCTAGAGACTTGAATTTAGAGTCATGATAGTACGAACAATTGATGAGGCAAATACTGATAGAGATTTAAATTCATAGATAATGGTTGGAACAAGAAGGTACACTACTTGATCCACCACCTTTGATGAGAGTGAACAACGAGAACAGGAACTGTTTGCTGGACTGGAGACCCAGATCGAGGCCACGATGAATGAAATGTGGCAGAGGGTACTAGATCAACTATTGAGGGAACTTCCACAGATAACCCATCAGATTGCTCCTCAGCCTCAAGTATTTGAACTGATGCAGGTTCAACAGATAACACCTATGGCTCAAGATCCTGAACGTTAGAGGACTCAAGAAAATTTGGAAGATGATAAACAAAGGAAGATGCTGATAGAGCTACAAAAGCTTAGCCTTCCTTCCTTTGATGGTACTACGGATAGCATCTCGACGGACCACTGGTACTAAGAGATGGAAGAAATCCTCAATGTACTGAAAGTAATTGGGTCAAGACGGGTGGCACTGGCCACGCGTCACTTCAAAGGACCAGCCAGAAGTTGGTGGCGTATGATGAGGATGGATCCTAATACAAATGTTGATGATATGAGCTAGGAGAACTTTATAGAGATCTTCTATGAAAAGTTCTTTCTGGAAACAACTTTGAACAAACTACAGGAGGACTTTGTTCGACTAAATCAGAGGGACATAACTGTAGCTGAATATGATAAGAAGTTCACTGAACTAGCGAAGTTCTCACCAGATCTGATTAGGGAGGAGAAAAGGAAGGCCAATCGATTCGCACAGGGTCTCAAAATGGAGATTCGAAAGATAGTAAAGACTTTGGGTTTAAAGACTTACAAAAACGTCGTGGAAAAGGCTCTAACATTAGAACAAGAACTCAACCTGGAACAAAGGTTGAAGGGGAAGAATAAGAGGCCCGAGAATGAAAATGATCAAGGAGCTCAAAAGAAAAGTAAGAATAGTTGGAATGCTAATCAGGGGGATGGAAACAAAATGCCCCAATGGCAACTACAATCAACAAGGGCACCTAGCAAAGTTTTGTCCCACCAAAACCCAGATGCGACAACAGCAACAACCTCTGAATCGTTAAGGTGGGGAACAGAATGTACGTCCTCAACAACAACTACCTTAACAAAAGAACATCCAGGGGCAAAATCAGAATCAGGGTCGGGCGCAAAACCTGAACCAGGGTCGTGGGCAAAACTAGGCTTGAGTATTTGATATCGCTGATGCCCCTGAAGACCAAATACCTACTATTGAAGGTACATTCCTGTTATTTAATATTGCTGTAAAGGTATTGTTTGATTCGGGTGTCACTAAGTCATTTGTGTCAGAAGAACTAGTCAGGATATTACAACTAGTGACATCCACATCACCAGAACCATTGCATGTGTCCACTCCCATGTGAAACATTATAGTTACTCGGAAAGTTTGTACATGTGAATTAAGATTTGGAGATAAACTAGTAACTACCGACCTTAGATTATTACCTTTCCAAGGGTATAAAATTTTTTTTATTTTATTTTATTTATTTAAATTTTGTGATCTTGATCAAGATTTAGTTAAAACAAATTATTAAAATAATTCAACTTACTCTAATGTGTAGAAAGCTTAAAAAAATAAAATAAAATGTGACACCCCGACTCCCTGAGTCCATCTTTGTCTCTGGTGCGACTATCCGTCGCTTGGGACGCGCGTGGAGACGGCGCGTGCCTGTTCGTTCGCTCGGCGGGAGACGCCAGGTCACCCGTTCGTTCGTCGAGAGCCGGAGGTCACGTGGTTCGATTTCCTTCCTCATTCAATCTCAAGCTTCATACCTTTCTATTAATAGGCTATGATGTGAAAATTTTTAAAATATACAATGGCCATCAAAATAGTGGTTTCTTTCAGTAGACGTGAAATTTATTACAAATATATGCAGCGGAATTCAATTCATTCATAAATCCATAGTGATTTCACGTTTGGCCAAATGAAACATTTTGCAGCGGAATAACATTTCAAATCCATTTTCAAAACATGGTGTGAAGATAAAACAAGACCCAATGGGTTTAAGTTCCCAAATATTGGACTTACAAGTGAAACAGTTGAAATAAAAGAAGGCTCATGCCCAGTTCAATTTACACACTAAAACATTATTTACAACAAAATGGTACAACGATAAACTCAAATAAAACTAAACAAAAACTGTAAGAACCTCCCAACGAGGTCACTACCCAAAAAGGCAGCCTGTGTGCTGACCTACTCCTGCGGTGTCAATGATCACCTGTAATGGAAAAATGGGGTGAGCTTGAGAGCCCAGTGGATCATCCCTATACATCGCTAGCATTATACAAAACATGCAATCGCTTCCATTACATTAGGCGTTTCACACAATTTCTTGTTGTGTTATTATCTAAGACCGAAAGAGTCTATAACCCTCGGTATCCCCTATGTTGTCCGGAAGCGAATTCGGGGGTAACGCCCGAGGGCCGGTTACCTTCGGGACCACGATCTAAGGATGGAAGTCTGCAATGACTCTCCGTCCGAAGACACAATCAGCTGTCGCAGTCAGCTCGGGTAGGGACACCCACGATGACACCCTAAGGCCGGTCATCGTGCCAGTACGTGGATTCATTAATCTTAATTTAATGTTCTTTAGTCATACATGTCATCCCAAGTCATATGTGATCATCAATGAAAACATTTAAAGTGAATCAAAATAGACTTGTTCAGCTATTCATATAAATCATCGTATTGAAATCTCTATCTAGCATGTTATGGCACAAACAACCATGCATACACCAAGTCAACCCAACCAAGGTCAATCAAGAAAGTCCTATCATGTTCCTAAATGAATCTAACACTAACAACCATCATGTTAAGCATTCAAAATTTGGACAAGGCTAGGGAGTAAGAAAATCACACCCACATTTAGTACTCTTCAACCTTGCGCTTTGCTCCTCGCCGTGCACGCCTTAGGTTATCAATCTATAGTTTTTAAACAATCAAAATGTGTGAGTCTAACGCATACATGGCATAACCAAAACCCTAAGTTTTGTGTTCTTGGCACATGTGTTTCAAATGGACCCAAAATCAGCACAAAACACAGGGAAACTAGTGCATGTCGCATTACCGCAGTAATGTTTCGCATTGCCGTGGTCGTCGGGTTGGCGACATGTACTTAGCCCTCAATGCTTGGTCATTTAGTTTAAAACACATATCAACTCAATGAAAACAGTTTACACTTGAAGAAAATGATTTAGAAAGCTAAGAAAGATGGATTTCAAGAAGGTTTCGAGATTTACCTTAGCACAAAACCCTTTCCAAGCTTGTCTCAACTCGAATCCACCCTTGTTGGTGTTGCTCTTGGCGGATATGAGTTTGAAGATGGTAGAGAATGATTTGAAGGAGCTCAAACCACCCTTAGAACCCAATAGAACACTTAAAAAATGAAGCAAACAAGTTAGGTGAGAGCTAGAGGAAGAAATAAGTGATTTGCGGCGAAAAAATCTAGATCTAGGGTTTTCTGCGCACGTCCGTTTATATAGAAATCTACAAATGACCATGTGACATCCTCGAACCCCCCGGACTGGAACCCAAGTCCTCATGCATGCGTCATGTGGGGCCAGCGCATCTACTAGCGCTCCCGTCAGCTCTCTGCTGTGCACGCGGGACTTTTAATCTCTCTGAGGGTTTGATCCGTCGGCAATCCGGGGTTGTCAACCTCTTTCTATGCTAAACCCAAGTCTCAATTTTCAGCAAATGAGAAAACTATTTAAATCCTGATAAACATGCTACTATGTTTATCGATGAATATCATAATTTAGAAAATAGTTTCAAATA
>JAJIYU010007353.1:0-19312 GCA_030144865.1 Tinospora cordifolia | reverse complement strand
GCTGCTCCGTGATCCCCAAGAACAGCATGATATGCATTTGCAGTCATCAGTACCGTGATTAAAATGGTAGGGTCGCACAAGGGTGGATTTATTGGCATGTAGTACAGTGTCTCCATAGTCTTTTGGAGCGTTACATGTACAAATATGGAAGGATGGGGATGCTTGATGAGTGTGCAGTGGTCCACCGCGTTTGCTGCAGCGTCAAGGGCACGATTGTGGTGTGGCCTCGTGAGCGTTCACGGACGGCTTCTTTAATGCTCGTTTTGACTGGCACATGACTCAAGTCTCTCGAAGTGAGTGAGTTCGTATGCGTATATATGGAGCATCTTCAAAAATATCTATTTTTATGTGGTCGTGGCCAAAATCACGTTCATAGAATTAAATAAAAAAAAAATTAATACTTTAAAAATAAAAAACAGGTATAATTCACACTCTATTAAAAATTATTTTTTGACTTCAATAAATATTAAATATAATTATGTACCACTTAAAATAAAATTTTTATACATTAATTATTTTGTTATAAATAATAATAATAATAATA
Organism: Tinospora cordifolia; assembly: GCA_030144865.1. Lineage (NCBI taxonomy): Eukaryota > Viridiplantae > Streptophyta > Magnoliopsida > Ranunculales > Menispermaceae > Tinospora > Tinospora cordifolia. The sequence continues at coordinate 18,768 of JAJIYU010007353.1, read as the reverse complement.
ATAATAATAATAATATATTGAATACCTTTGTAACCTCTTTGATATTTAGTATTATGTAACTTCTAAAATTTCATAATATCTAAATTAATGAAATTATTTAAATGTCATCATTATGATTGATGTAATCTCTCATTTTAAAAAATTATATAAAGAGGTCTTGTGCCTCATATAAATCATCAATAAATAGAAGAATTCTCTTTGAAAAACTTTCTTCTTTCTAATGTTCTTGAGTTTTATTCACATTCTCTTGAAGAAATTCTTGCTTTTTCAATTTGTTCTAATTTGATTCATAACACGTTATTAGCACGAGCTAACTCTTCAATATCAACTTTGAAGGCACAAGAGTTTGGAAAGAAAAGGCTTGAAGGTGTACTTTGATTTATGTAATTAAATATTTGAGTAGTCTATTTTGTTTGCATATGTATGATAATTTATATATAATATTATTTACTATTAATTATATGTAATTATATTGACTAAGAAAGTATGCTCTGTAGTTGCGTCTAGTACGATCTTCTACATCATAAATAAAAAGTCAAATAAATAAATTTATTTGATATTTTATCGATTGATTATGTTTTATTCTTGATTTTTATAAATAGCACTATAAGTTTGGGTTGATAGTAGGTAAGCTTTGTCCTAAGTAAAGCTAAATATTGAAAAGGAGATGAGTTATCCTATCCTAGGAGGCCGGTTACTTTAAGTAGACTTTGTCTCACCACCCTTTCTTGGAGGTTGTCCTACCAATTCATACAGATAGTACATTTTGATTAAATATCAAGATGTAAATATATATGTAATTGGTATTATTTATTATTAACTAATATATATATATATATATATATATATATAAACTTATCTATTTCATGAAAATAAATTAAAATTTTATTTTAAAAAATAATTATTATTTAAATAGTCACATTCTAATATATTTTATATATATATATATATTGTGAAGCAATATGTCAAACCTCACAAAGTTAGAATTTGTGACACTTGATATTTCAGACAAAAATTATTTATTATGGATTTTAGATGCTAAAATTCATCTTGATGCGATGGGTCTTGGAGACACCATCAAAGAGCAAAACAATGAGTCCCTGTAAAATCGTGTCAAAGGCAATAATTTTTCTTTGTCACCATCTCTATGAGGGATTGAAAATTGAATACCTTACCATAAAAGATCCACTTGAATTGTGGAAATGTTTAAAGGAAAGATATACCTACAAAAAGGCAGTAGTTCTTCCAAAGGCTCGTTATGACTGAATGCATCTTCGGTTACAAGACTTTAAAAGCGTGAGTAAGTATAACTCCGCGGTAGTTAGAATTAGCTCACAATTATTATTGTGTGGAGAAAAGATCACTGATGATGATATGTTAGAAAAAACATTCTTCACTTTTCATGCCTCGAATATGCTCCTGCAACAGCAGTACCGAGAGAAAGGATTTAAAAAATATTTAGAGCTAATTTCTTGTCTTCTTGTAGCTGAACAAAATAATGAGCTGTTAATGAAAAATCATGAAGCTCGCCCAATTGGTTCTACTCTATTCCCTGAAGCGAATGCAGTGACATCAAATAGTATTGGACATGGAAGAAGTTATGGTCGTGGCCGTGGTCGTAGATGCGGTCGAGGTCGACATACATATCGTAGTGGTTATGAAAACTCTTCTCATCATAAAAATAATATCGGTTACTAGAAGTAGGAAAATAATGAGAAAAAAGAAGAAAAAAGAAAAAGAGTTTCAAAGAATTTTGAAAATGTATGCTACAAATTTGGTATGAAAAGACATTGGTCACGTACCTGTCGTACATCAAAACATCTTATTGATTTTTATCAAGCATCATTGAAAGAAAAGAAAAAATATGGAAACAAATTTTATTTCCCAAAATGATGACATTGAACAAAGTCCTCTTAACATTACACATTTGGATGTAGTAGATTTTTTTAAAAACTCGAAGGAAGATGTGACTAAATGAAGATGAATTTTTGAATTCTATTATTATTACTTTTGATTATGTGTATCACTTTTGTATGTTTGTTTTCAATGTGTGTTTATTTTGGTGTATTTTTCTCACATTTATATATAAAATAAAGTATTTCTTGCAAATATTTATTTTATTTTAATGAAAAAAATATGAATGTTCATGATCAAAATTTAGCTGGAATCAAGATCAAAGATGAAGATATTTGTCTTGTAGACAGTGCTACGACACATACTATACTTACAAATAAAAAATAATTTTCTCATTTGCTTATGCAAGAAGTTAATGTTAGCACAATATCTGGTGGTGTGAAACTTATTGAAGGTTCTAGAAGAACTAATTTATTGTGACCTGAAAGAACAAATATTATTATAAACGATGTACTACTCTTTGCTAAGTCTCGAAGAAACTTGTTAAGTTTCAAAGATATTAGGAAAAATGGATATTATATCGAGACAATTAACAAAGGAAATATTGAATACCTTCATATTACAAGTATGGTATCGGGTAAGAAACATATATTAGAAGAATTACCTGCTTTTTCTTCTGGTTTTTATTACACGAATATTATAACAATTGAGATAAATGCTACAGCAAACCAGAAGTTTACTAATGTCAATGTTTTTAATATTTGGCATGACCAGCTAGGACATCCCAGTTCTATAATGATGCAAAAAATCATTGAGAATTCACATGGACATTTACTTAAGAACCAGAAGATTCTTAACTCTAGTGAATTCTTATGCGCTGCATGCTCTCAATGAAAGCTTATTATTAGACCATCACCAACTAAAGTTGGAATTGAGTCTCCTACATTTCTAGAACATATACAAGGTGACATATGTGAGCCCATTCACCCACCGTGTGGACCATTTAGATATTTTATGATTTTAATTGATGCATCTACAAGATGGTCACATGTGTCTTTATTATCAACTTTGAACCTGGTGATTACGAGATTTCTTGCTCGAATAATACGATTAAGAGCTCAATTTTCAGACTATCCGATCAAGAAAATACGTCTTGATAATGCAAGTGAGTTTACATGTCAAGCTTTCAATGATTATTGCATGACAATTGGGATTATTGTTGAACATCATGTTGCTTATGTTCATATACAAAATGGTTTAGCAGAATCATTTATAAAGCACCTCCAATTAATAGCTAGACCATTGATTATGAGAGCAAAACTCCATGTTTCTGTATGGGGACATGCTATTTTACATGCAGAGGCTCTTATACGCATCAAGCCAACAAATTATCATAAATTCTCCCCTTTGCAATTGGTTTATGGTCAGGAGCCAAATATTTCCCATATAAGAATTTTTGGATGTGCAGTATATGTTTCGATTGCTCTACCATAATGCACTAAGATGGGTCCTCAAAGGAGGTTAGGTATATATGTTGGATATGATTCTCCATCGATAATTAAGTATCTTGAACTAGTGACTGGAGATATTTTTACAACACGGTTTGCTGACTGTCATTTTGATGAGACAATTTTTCCAACATTAGGGGGAGAGAATAAACAACTGGGAAAAGAAGTTGATTGGAATACTTCATTATTATCCCAATTTGATCCTCGAACAAAGCAATGTGAACATGAAGTTCAAAGGATAATTCATTTACAAAATATTGCAAACAGATTGCTAGATGCATTCACTGACCTTAAAATAGTGACTAAATCTCATATTCCAGCAGTCAATGCTCCAGCTCATATTGAAGTCCCTGAGGGACAACTTAGTGCAAATGAATCAAAGACGCGCCTGAAGTGTGGTAGACCAATTGGTTCCAAAAATAAAAATCCTCAAAAAAGAAAATGAGCAACTGATAAGGATGTCCAAATGGAGGAGGTAGATACTCCTAAAGAGATCATTGACATAACTAACAATGAAACTCCAGAAGAGGTACATATACCTAAAAATAATGAAGAAATCTCAATTAGTTATGTCACCACGAGGATAAGATGGAACTGAAAAGAAAAGGTTGTTGATGATATCTTTGCATATAAAGTAGTGTTTGATGTTTTGAATGAAAGCGAGGATCTTGAACCTAAATCTATTGAAGAATGTCGCAAAAGACATGACTGGCAAAAATGGAAAAATGCAATCCAAGTAGAGTTAGACTCATTTGCAAAACGAAATGTTTTTGGACCTGTAGTCCAAACACCTGAAGGTGTGACCCCTGTAGGGTATAAATGGGTTTTTGTGCGAAAAAGAAATAAGAATAATGAAGTCGTAAGATATAAAGCGCGACTTGTTGCACAAGGTTTTACCCAAAGACCAGGTATTGATTATGAGGAAACATATTCTCATGTAATCGATGCAATTACATTTAGATATCTTATGAGTCTGACAGTCCAAGAAAAACTTAAAATGCGTCTAATGGATGTAGTAACAACCTACTTATAGGATCTCTTGATAGTGATATTTATATGAAAATCCCAGAAGGATTTCAGATGCCTACAACATCTAACTCAAATTTTCGAAGAATTTATTCAATAAAGTTACAAAGATCTTTGTATGGACTAAAACAATATGGACGAATGTGGTATAACTGTCTTAGTAAGTATTTGTCTAAAGAAAATTATAAGAATGATTCAATTTGCCCATGTGTTTTCATTAAGAAAACTAGATCCACATTTGTTGTAATTGTTGTATATGTTGATGATTTAAACATTATTAGGAGTCCTGAAGAACTTCCAAAAGTAGCAGATTATCTAAAGAAAGAATTTGAAATGAAAGATCTTGGTAAAATTAAATTTTGTCTCGGCTTGCAGATCGAGCATTTATCAAGTGGAATTCATATTCATTAATCAACTTATATAGAAAAGATCTTGAAACGATTCTACATGGATAAAGCTCATCCATTGAGTACTCCAATGGTTGTTCGTGCACTTGATGTGAATAAAGATCCTTTTCGGCCTCGAGAAGATGATGAAGAACTACTTGGTCTTAAAGTACCATATCTTAATGCCATTGGTGCATTAATGTATCTTGCTAACAATACAAGATGTGATATAACATTTCTATGAATTTATTAGCAAGATATAGTTGTTCACCTACAAGAAGACATTGGAATGAAGTTAAACATGTATTTAGATATCTTCGAGGCACAATTGATTTGGATTTATTTTATTCAAATGAATTTCGAGAGCAATTAGTTGGTTATGCAGATGCAGGATATTTATCTGATCCACATAAAACAAGATCCCAGACAGGTTATGTATTCACATATGGCAGTACTGTTATATCTTGGAGGTCTACCAAACAAATATTAGTTGCTGCATCATCAAATCATGCTGAAATATTAGCAATTCATGAGGCAAGTTGAGAATGTGTTTGGTTAAGATCAATGACTCAACATATTGAAGGGACTTGTGGTTTACCTTCGAAGAATGATGTTGCAACAATATTATATGAAGATAATGCTGCTTGCATCGTGCAATTAAAAGAAGGATACATAAAAGGAGATAGAACAAAACATATTTTGCCAAAGTTCTTCTTCACACATGATCTTCAAATGAATGGTAATATTAAAGTTCAACAAATTCGTTCAAGTGACAATTTGACAGAAATGTTTACAAAGGCTTTACCGACTACATTATTTGAAAAGTTTGTTCATAACATTGGGATGAGTCGGCTTTGAGATCTTAATAATATCATCAACAGGGGGAGAATAAAGATGTGTTATTTATTAGTGCATTGCACTTTTTTTCCTTAGCTAAGGTTTTGTACCACTGGGTTTTCCTTGTAAGGTTTTTAACGAGGTAGTCCTAATAATATTATAAGACTCCATAAGAATATATACTCTTTTTCCTTCTAGATTTTTTTTCACTGGGTTTTATCTTGTAAGGTTTTAATGAGGTATATTTTAATATAAAAGACATTCAAAGGAGGAGTGTTATAAATAATAATAATAATATATTGAATGCCTTTGTAACCCATTTGATATTTAGTATCATGTAACCTCTAAAATCCCATAATGTCCAAATTAATTAAATTATTTAAATGTCATCATTATAATTGATGTAACCCCCCATTCTAAAAAATTATATAAAGGGGTCTTATGCCTCATAGAAATCATCAACAAAGAGAACAATTCTCTCATGAAAAACTTTCTTCTCTCTAGTGTTCTTGAGTTTTATTCACCTTTTCTTAAAAAAATTCTTGCTTTTTCAATTTGTTCTAGTTTGATTCATAACATATTTAAATTTTTATGAATGTATGTTTATATTTATATTAAAGATGTTTTAATTAAACTTTACATTGATATATGATGTCTTTGTATGTATTGGCCATTATCTTAATGTTTTTACATTTTAACGTGTTTGTATATTCAAATATGATAGCACTTATTTTATCATATAGTTTTAAGTGCTACAATCATATAAAAATATAATTATGAATGTGAATGACGGAGACCTAATTAACATGAAAATTTTAAGTTATTAATTACCTTCACAAAGTTATAGTGCTAACTTTACAATAGATTGTTCTTTTACATGTATGTTTTTGTCCTATAATATCTGTTAAAATTTTGTTTAAGTACAAGAATTACGACAATAATTGATTTATTAACACTACTACCCATTAAAATTAATTTGACCTTCCATAAATATTATATCAATTACTTCGTTTTTGTCTTCAAGCTTTTTTAACTTAATTTAAATTTTAATTTCTTCCACTAAAAGTTTGCAATATAAAAACTTTAAATATTTGCAATTACAGACCAAAAAAATGTTTTATAAAGGAAGAGATGATTCTGTACAGATATTAAAATAATTATGATATAAAAGTATCAAAAATGTCACAAGTCACTTCCCAAATCTCAATATCGATACAACAAATATAATTATCAACCTTAATCTCAATCTAAATTCTCCAATAACAAATATGTCTTCAAACTGATTTTTGTTAGATTTGAAAAATGAGCCATGTTTAGAAAATAATATTCAAGCAAAAGTAAGATTGCTCGTATAACTAATAACAAACTTGAACATAAGTGATTCATCTTTTATGTTATTATTTTATTAATTTGGTTTTTATTATGATTATTTTATTTTATTTGGTTTTTTTCTTTTTTGTTGCCTTTGTGCTTATTTCATACTCTCCATGTTTGAAAGTGCTCGTCTTATAAGGTACTGTCCCCTCCCTTGGGGTTTTATTTCGCCTTCGCAGAGATTCGAACTTACAACCTAGGGATAAGTATGTAGACTTTGCGAATTTCGCTACCACATGGGGAGGGGACAGTACCTTGTGAGTCATCACCTGTGCAGAGGCCCTGTGCACAAGAGTTGCGAAGGCCTTGTGGGCCCAGGATTAGGTTGTGACAGTCCCCTTGCTCTCTCCTTGAGTGAAAAAAGAAGGTTGAAGACTTAAGAAGGTCAGAATACTAATATTAGAAGGATTTAAGTGTCAAAGGTAGAGATAAATACTCATACTCTGATTAGAAGGATTTAAGCGTCAAAGGTGGGGATGAATACTCATACTCTTTAGTATTATTTTAGTTTTAACTATGAAGCCTGATTGGTTGTTTACTTTTATTGAATGTTTAGAAGCATGTTAGAAATATGTTTGATAGTTGTTAGGATGATTTCTTGTCTTTTATAGTGTTGATAGTATGTTGTGTGATTCACAAATATCAAATATTGTTTATGATATGCTATATGTACCTTATGAAGCTTATTAAAATGTGTTGTTTATTTATATCTGGAATAATGATACTATGAGTATGCTAGTGGTCACTAAATAAAGATGATTAAGAGATGTAACTACGTACCAACACGGTGATGCTGACACTGTAGCGGTGGTCCAATGTCATCGTGGGTGTTCCCAATCCATGGCAGATCTTAATGCTACTGTGACAGTAGTAAGATGAGATTGATAATTGAGTTGAGGCTTCACTGTTAATATAGGGTCATGAATAAAAAACCAGCTTGTGGGCGTTACTTTCGATATTCTGGGCCTAATAGGGGATATCGAGGAAGGTCCTTTTGTTCTTAATGTCAACTCAAAACAATTGAACTGTTGAATCACATAATGCTTGATAATAGTTTACATGTTTTGTATTTTGACTCTAATAATGTTCGAGATGTACTGTGTATGATCTGCTGGGCTTTTGAGCTCACCTCACTTACTCTTTTTCAGGTAACCATTGAAGATACTTGTGCTGACAAGTAGTAGTATGCCTCTCAATTGAAGACGTTATAGGAAATGAACTTTGTTTTATATTTTCCTGTAGTAGGGCATGTTACCCACCATGTTTAGATCTGTTTATTAGTTGGAGGTTGGTCACTAAGCCAGATATTAGTTGTTGAAATTCAGCCATGGGGCCCACAAATTTGTTCTTAATTTTAATATTGAATTGAAGTATTTTTCAATTATTATATGATCCCAAGGTTATTGTTAATTTGTTTTAAAGCCAATTTATTTATGTAGTTTTGTACTTTGGGATATGGCCTGGTGCAACCAGGAGATGAGATGATAAATGCAAGAAATAGTAATATTCCAATTCTCAAATAGAAAGCAGGAGTGATTGCGTACGAATGTAATTACGTCTTAAGCTGCTAAACAAATACGTCACCTATGACGAATGTTTAAGGTTCAGGATCCGGGGTGTTACATTGCCTCTGAAGTACTAATGGGAGGCAACTCAAATATCACTTCATATAATTAATATCTTAATTACACCTATGTTGAAAAAATATCCTCTTTTGTAAAAACTGTTTGGTAAGATTCCAAATTATAAATCTTTAAAAAGTTTTGGATGTTTTTGCTTTTTGTGTCTACAACCATATCAAAAACCCAAGTTTCATTTTCGCTTTACTGAATGTGTCTTTCTAGATTATAGTAACAATCACAAAAAATAGTTGTGTTTAAGTAAGTCTAATAGGACTTAGGTTTCAAGCAATGTTATTTTTAATGAACATTGTTTTCCAATATCAGTCTATGTTTTCTGTGCCTAATTCAAAGCCTACCACAACTACTTCATTTCCTGCTATAAGTCTTCCCATACCAGCATTGTCTGAATCATATATTCCTACTTGTTCTTCATCAACCAATGTTTCCAATGATCAAAATCCCATAGTCTTAGATATTGATTCACTCATAGTACCTAATCATTGTCTTACCTCTTGCTCCTCCACAAGAATTCCTAAACTAATTCTTCCTTCTTATCCCATGATCACACGAGCTAAAAAATGACATTTTCAAACCTAACGTCTTTAATATCTTTGGTTTGATATCTGAACCACACAAAGTCAAGAGGCACTAACTGGTACTTGTTAGAAAAATGTTATGCTTGAAGAATTTCAAGCCTTAAGCTCGAATGGTACATGGTTACTTATTCCTTGTGATTCTTCTCATATTTTATTAGAAAACAAATATGTGTTTAAAAATCAAATATGACACTGATAGTTTAATTAGTAGTCACAAATCTCATTTGGTTACCAAAGTTTGTCATTAAAACCCAAGTGTTGATTTCAGTGAAACTTTTAGTCTTGTTGCTAAAGCCTCTACTACTGGAGTATTCGTTGCATTTCTTACTCAAAGACGATGGCCTATCAAACCATTAGACGTAAATAATGTTTTTCTGAATTGGTTATTACGAAGAAGATTTTCAGGGGACAACCCAAAGGTTTTGTTGACTCTACGAAGCCAAATCAATTCTTAGCCGCATTAGGATCTTTATGGTTTGAAACTTGCACCTTGAACTACAATTAGTTGTGTACAAAATTTTTCAAACTCTAAAGCGGATACATCTCTATTGATTCTTCATTAACCATCATTATGTATGTATGTTCTAGTTTATGTTGGTGACATTCTTATTACTAGCAATGACGGCAAAAAGATTAAGGACCTTGATTTTTTTTTTTCTGCATTCAAATTTTGTTCTTAAGGATTTGAGTGACAAGCCATTTTCTTGGATTGGAAGTAAAAAAAAAGGGCAGTAATGGGGTTCATCTATACCAAACAAAATACATTGTAGATTTGCTTGGTTGACTTGATTTTTCTCATTCTAAGGCATGTGTTGCTCTTGGAACAACATGGAACTAGTTGGTGAAATGTACTAACAATGATTGTTTTCATGATGCTTCTTTATTTCAAAGTACAATTGGGTACTACAATATTTGGCTTTTAAAATGAATGATATCTTATTCATTACAAATAAAGTTGTCTAGTTCATGAATAAGCCATCAAATTCACATCGGGAGGCTATAAAAAGATTTCTTAGATACTTATCAGGTTTAATGCGTTTTTATTTTCATTATGCACCTTCTGATTAGTTTAATTGTTAACCCAATTCTAATATAGATTGGGCATGTACACCAAATGATGGGAAATTTATTGGTGGCTAGGGTGTATCATTAGGTTCTTGTTTAGTAGTGTGGCAATCTAAGAAAGAATTTCTAGTGGCGCAATCAAGTACAAAATCAAAATATCAAGCTTTAGGTAATGTAGCTTCTAAAGTGTCATGTTGCAATCTTTGCTAACTTGTAACACCCTGCCTCCCCCTCGTGGCCCAATAGTTCTACTTTGAAGGGCATAATTACTGTGTTGCCCTCGAGGTCATTAATTCAGCCCATTATCATCACGTGCAAACACTTTCATCTTTAATCAAAGGTCACCTGAGAAGCGGAAGCGTCACTTTTATTACTTTCTCTTCTTTCTTTCTTTCTATCTTTTCATTGTCCCAATTCCATGAGATTTCTTGTGATGTGTCAACTCATATAGATTTCATATAAAACAATTTGAAACCTTTAGGTGAAATAAACCAATATCATTTATTGAAAAATGAACTTCAATATTCAAGAAGTATAAAGCCCTTGCGTTTATTACAACGAAAATAACTTTAAAACTGACAAGGAATCTCATGCATGTATCACTTAAGCATAACATCTAGATTCAAGGCATTTTCCTAGACTAAGCAAACACACATGCATATATTATTTGAATCGAAATAATAAGTTAAGATCTCGAAATCATATCCATGTCAAAGCCTTGGTTCCTTCTTGTCCTTGGTATCGCTATTCCAGTCCTTCTTTGAGCCTTTAGCCTTGAAGATTAAGATTCAATACATTATTTTTGATGATAATGGTATTTCGAACATTCAAGAATCATATCCTAATGATTTCTATCTAATATGGCCTTTAATTGTGCAAGAATATCACCTTAGATGAGTCTTAGTATGGTATCAGGTCTGTGTACCATGGTAGAGGAAAAAATCACTACAATAATCAAAACAAAAAAGTGAAAAATAGGAAGTGTAGAAGCACTACCCAAGCAGGCCACTAAGTTAATGCATGCATTACTGAGGTAGAGTACCGCGGTAACTAGTGGGTGTTATAGGAGTGCAGTATCATTACTGTGTTAGGTTATCGCAGTAACTAGAGGAGTTTTTAGAAAAGTAGTTCTATATGACATAGAAATATGAGAATTACTAGTTGCTTAATTGAAACAATCTTATCTTCCATCTAAGAGAAATAGCCAATAGACGACTCTAAAGATCAAATATTTATTTAACAAGATAATGCAAGAAACCACATCACAAATAATGATGATGAATTTTGTTGAGTAGCTGCACAAGATGGACTTGATATTTGTATTATGCGTCAACTTGCAAATTCTTCAAATTTAGAAGTGTTAGACTTGAGAATTTTTAGAGTCATTTAATCCTTATAATATAAGAAGGCACCTAAATCTTTTGATGAAACTTGTTAATGTTGTTGCAAGGTCATTTGAAACTTTTAAACAATGAAGTCTAACCATATATTTTTAACTTAGTAATTATGCTTATTAGAATCATAAAGCAAAAGACTCCGACAATTATAAAATTTCACATATTAATAAACCAATTGTAGAAAGTAAAGGGCAACTTCCTGCTTGTATAAAATGTGATCTTGCATTGATGCAAGAAGTCTTCAATGATTTAATTTGAATTTCAAATCTATTTTGTGATGGAGGTAATAAAGTGTTGTTTTGTTTTTTTTTCTTTTTAGTGTTATTCTTTGATTATCTTTTCTATTATTCTCTTATTTCATGTTATGACAAAAAAGCTTTTGCACATGAATTGTATAGATAAATCAAACTGCACAGTCAAGAAAAAAATATGGAATAATAAAAATGAGTAAATAAAACCCATTTTTAATATATTAGCCCGAACAACAGGTACAATTGTTCTATTAATAAAAATTTGGTAGATAAACCTTGAACATATATGACTATCAACACTTGGTTTATATTCTTTTTCCTTGAAAAATTCTTCTTCTTCATTTAGAAGCATGTTCGAATTAAAATCTCTTTTTGCAAATTGTGGGTAGATTCAATTTACAACTTGGTTCAATTTTCTTCTTTTCTATGAACCCAATCGAAGGATTTGATAAAGCTTTAGAATTCAAGCAAATGGAATCTTTTTCTTTTTCTATTTTTGTAATAACCCAAAATTTTAGTCTAAATTTATAGATTAATCATAATTGAATCCTAATAAATTATGTCAACGAAGGTTAACTATAGTCAAGTACTAGTCTATGAAACCAATGCCATGTTGACATCAATGGACTTCAAAAAACTATTTTGAGGTTGAAATAATGAAATTAGGTGACAAGCTCCATATCTAAATGCTCATGACACTGAAGAGAAGAAAAAAATGCAGCACGTTGCAAAATTGAACCATGTTTGTCAGGCCAATTTTGCTTTGTGATTCTCGCCAATCTAAGGCCATTGATTACCATTTAGTATGTACATGGAAGCCCATGCTTGACCCTCATTGGCCATGAAGAGATGAACAAAGATCATCAAAATCATGAAAGGAAAAAGGGTGGGGACTTTGAACACCCTTACACTTTACATTCCTATGAAGTCTAGGTGCTTAGCTTTTGGAAGGTGTAATGCAGTTTCCAACCCGTTTCACAACCAATCATTTAGAGGAGATATTGTTCTTCATCAAACCACCATCACCATCTAAAAGCTCATCCTGTTGATGCTCCCTTTCAACCTACACACTCATCATTTGAAATAGGGGAGCAAAAGAGAAAGAATGAGCTATTCTCTAAGTGTAGAGTTGTAAAAAAACCCTAGTGTATGTGGAAGGCCTTTGTTGAGCTTGGGGGGGTCTTAGAGAATATCAAACTATCCCTTATGAGTATTTCTAGCCATGCTTTTGCCCTTAGATTCTTGTATATTAGTAAAAGAACAAAAACATGAACACTTTGTTCATGACAGTAGCTTGAGTGTCCACCCACCTTGGGAGACAATTTGTGCAAACAACAAGGTCTAGCCTATTGAGACCCTAGCACTACTACATTGTGGTATTTTCAATGGTTGCCATACCTTAAGAGTGATGTAAATTTGTATATTGTAGACCAAGAACCAAATACAAAAATGTAGGTGGTTGCACATTCAATTTTAGGTCACTTGAACTTTGTGACCATCCCACTTTGGCCTTGATTTTGAAAATAATAATGTGGTTTCAAGATCATAACCTTCACACCCTTAGGAATTATGTAGAAAAACATTCGAAATGTCACTAGAATGACATGAAATGGTAAATAAAGTTCTGAAAGCGTTAGGTTCACAGGTAGGTTGTTAATATGAAATAAAGTTGTTGTGGAACTTACAACCAACCAATGTTACACCTTGCCTCTGCTGAATCTTCACACATGCACCATACCACTTGGTTGGGAGGTGGGCTGACGTTACTTTATTTTGTTCTTTTCATTTTAGTCTCAAATCTTTGGGATCTCCTAAGCAACAATAACTCATAAACATATCTCAATGTGGAAACAATATATCTTAAGAAAACAATTCAATATTATTAATTCAATCAAAAGGTACAAAATCTTCAAATTGTTTATTATAGCGAAATTAATCTCAAGTAACAAAATTGGGTTAACATGCCCTAAAATTTAATAAAATTCTTAAGGAAAATATTCTAAGTGATATTCTATGTAGCCTTGATTTATTAATTCCCTGAAAGATTAAAGAAAAGGGATGAGCCTAAAGCCTAATTGATCATTCTAAGTATTTAAGTCATTATTTTAACAAATAAACATACATGTCAACCACTTTTAAATATTACATGGTTCAATCAATTTATTATTTAACAATTGTAGTTAAGACCGAAAAGAGTCAACTTCAGTGTTCTTCATATCAAGGAAATAAAGGGCAATCCTTATCCTAGTTTCTATTAGATCTAGGGTCTTACCCATTATCTGAGAATTTGGGCCTTACCCATTGTGAACTAGGGACAAACTCCATCATTCCAATCTTAAGAACACCTACAATAATCCCCTGTGGGATACTGTGCTGGTTTGTGATTAAAATTCTAATTAATCTTTGGTTATGTGTAAAGCATAACATTCATGTATGTAAACTAGATATAAACATTAATTAAACATGTAAGCATAGTTACATCATAGCATGGAACATAGCATCCCAAATCATGCACCTAAGCATGCATATTCTACATTACACGTATAATGATAGATTATAGATATTTAAAACATAACATATATGCAAGCCGCATTTAAATCAAAATAGTAAATTAAAACTGAAAATCGTATCCACCTCAATTTGTTTAATCCTTTGATTCCAACTCCTTAAAACTTTTGTTGATTCTCCTTTTAGCATAGAATTTGAGCAAAACTCTGTTACTCCACCTCCCCACTACTCTAATTGCTATTTAGGACAGCCAAAGAAAGAAAAAGATGCCAAGAGGGAGGCAGGAAGAGCAAGAAAGGAACTTGTCTTATTCTTGCTAGGATGAAGAGAATGAGAGCCCAAGCATGGTTTATATAGAGTTCTAATGGGTAGAAATTGACAAGTTTGGGGTGTTCCCAATTTTGTTACAGTGGTAGTCATGCAATAAGTCCATTTTTTATTTTTGTTACTGCGGTAGCTTGGCTCAATATATATATATATATATATATATATATATATATATATATATATATATATATTCCTCATTTTGCCTACCTTTTCCTATGTTGAAATATACCTCTTTTGCACCCAAAATTTCTACAAAATTATTTAAGTTGATTTTTCTTAATTTATTCTATTTAATTTTATTTATCAAATTTTCGTACAATTTTTTTGGGTATTACAGCCAAGGAAAGCCTTTGATTTGATCTCAAACATTTGTGATATTGCAGAGCATATGATAGATGAACAAAATGTAACACTTTGACTCCTGAACCTTTAACATTCATCATTGGTGACATATTTGTCTCGTAATTTGAGATGTAATTACATTCGTATGTAGTCATTTCTGCTTTCTATTCGAGAACTAAGATATTACTATTTCTCGCATCAATCATCTCATCTCCTGGTTGCACTAGGCCATATCATAAAGTACAAAAATGCATAAATAAACTGGCTTAGAAACATATTAACAATAACTTTGAGATCATCTAACAATTGAAAAAGATTTTAATTTAATATCAAAATTGAGAACAAATTTGTGGGCCCTGTGGCTGAGTTTCAACAACTAATATGTGGCCCAACACCAACCTCAACTAATAAACAGACCTAAACATGGTGAGTCACATGTCCTAAAACTGGAAAATAGAAAATAAAGTTCGTCCTACAACATCATTAACTGAGAGGCATACTACTACTGATGACTGTTTTCACATTACTTGTTTAGTAAAAGTATCTTTAATGGTTACCTAAAAAAGAGTGAGTAGGGTGAGCTCAAGAGCCTAGTGGATCATACACAATACATCTCAAGCATTATTAGAGTTAAAATACAAACAACGCAAACACTTACCAAACATTATGTGATTCAATAGTTCAACTGTTTTGAATTGACGTAAGACCGAAGGGACCTTCCTCGGTACCTTCCATTAGGCCTAGAATATCGAAAGTAACAGCTACAAGCCAATTTACCTATTCATGACCCTATCTTAAGAGTGAAGCTCCAACTCGACTATTAGTCCTATCTTACTACTGCCACAGTAGTATTAAGACCTGCCTTGGATTAGGAACACGCGTGATAATACTAGACCACTACCACAGTGTCATCATTCAGATATAAATAAGCAACACATTTTAATAAGCTTCGCAAGACACATGTAACATTTCTTCTAAACAATATTTGATATTTATAAATCATACAACATACTATCAAAACTATAAAAGACAAGCAATCATTTGCACAAGTGTCAAACATATCCCTAGCATGCTTCTAAACATTCAATAAAAGTAAACAACCAATCATGCTTCATATTTAGAACCAAAATAATACAAAAGAGTATGAGTATTCATCCCCACCTTTAACGTTTAAATCCTTCTGATCTTAGTATTCCGAGTCTTTTCAAGTCTTCAACCTTCTTTCTTCACTCAAGGAGAAAGCAAGGAGAATTTTTTTCTCTTGAGCTAGAAGAGAAATAAGAAGAAAAATGAAAAAGAAAAGAATGAAGAGACTCTCTTTCTCTTGAGAATGAAGAAGAGAAGAATGAGATGAGATGGTTTGAGGGGAAGAGAAGGGTGTTATTTATAGGCATCCCTAGCCAATCACCTCATTCCACTATTCATATTAAAAAAAATAACCACCCCATTCCACTACTGATATATTAATATATCCCACCACGCTATTCCACTATTCGTATCTTAATATATATCTCATATTTTAATATATACATTCCACCACCCCATTCCACTACTCATATTTTATTTTATATTATGGAATTACTTATGAGATAATGAAGATAATGGTATGCTTTTTTATATGAATTTATCATTTTATCTTTAAGGAAATTACCGTTCTACCCTTGGGTATTTAATGTGTTTTTCACAATTTAATGGACTCATTTGTATATTTTTAATTTTTGAGAATTTTTCAGGGTATTACAATCTGCCTCCCTTAAAATAAATTTCGTCTGCGAAATTTGTACTTACTAGTTTGAATGTTGTCTAGTGAGGTATTTTTGGTGAAGAAGTCTCAGTATTTGTTCTTCATCTCGCTTTCTAGCTCTCAAGTTGCCTCATCCACTCCATGATGCTTCCAATGAACTTTAACTAAGGGAATGTCTTTCGTTCTTGAGCTTTATACCTTGTAGTCGAGGATCCTGACTGTCACTTCTTCATATGTGGCATCATCTTGGATGTCCACCTCCTCCTAATGGATTATGTGAGAGCAATTGGGTTTATATTTCTTCAGCATTTACACATGGAACACTTTGTGAACTGAGGACATTCTATTTGGAAGATATAACTTGTAGGCGCATTCTCCAATTCTTCTAAGTATTTTGAATGGATTGATAAATCTGGTTGATAACTTTCCTTTATAGTCAAACCTCTTGATTTCTTTTTAAGGGCTTATCCTCAAGGACACTCTATCATCCACCTGGAACTCAAGGGGCCTTCTCCTTTTATTGGCATAACTCTTTCATCTACTTTGTGTTATGGCCAATCACTTCTGTATCTGATTTACTTGATTGTTCATCTCTTTGACTAGATCGGGCCCAGTAAGCACGTGGTTATCCAGTTCAGCCCAACAGGTTGGTGATCTGTAGGGCCTCCCATATAGAGCTTCATATGGAACCATTTTTATACTTGCTTGATAATTGTTGTTATAGGCAAACTTTGCAAGGTGTGGTCACTTGCTCCAGTTTCCCTTGAAGTTAAGGATGGAAGACCTCAACATGTCTTCTAGTGTCTGAATAACTATTTCAGACTGATCATCAATTTGAGGATGGAAAGCAGTGCTCATGGTGAATCTGGTGCCCAACTCCTTCTGTAAACTCTGCCAAAAGTGTAATGTGGACTGAAAGTCTTTGTCTAACACTATGGTTTTAGTCACACCATAAAGTCGTACTATCTCCATTACATAGAGTCCTCTCAGCTTACTGACTTGGTCTATGGATCTAATGGGCAAGAAATGTGCCACTTTAGTGAGACGATCCACAATTACCCATATAATATCTTCTCCTTTCTAGTTTCGAGGTAATCCAGTGAGAAATTCCATAACAACGTTATCCCACTTTCATTCAGGGATTGGGAGTGATTGTAACATTCGGGTGGGTTTTCTGTGCTTAGCCTTTACTTGCTGACAGATTAGGCATTTAGAGTCTATACTTGGTTATGTCTCTTTTCATTCCTCACCACCAATAGGTCTTTCTAAGGTTTTGATATATTTTATCACCGCCTGGATGCATTGTGTACTTAGTCTGATGGGCTTCGTCTAATATGGTTTTGTAACACCCCGCCTCCCAAGTCCCATCTTCCACGTCATCTAACGGTTCAATTTTCTTTGATCAAAAAATCTTGGGATGCCTGAGAGACGGGCCCGTGCTACATTTTCTTCTTTTTAGACCCAAATGCATTAGGGTTTCTGTGTACATTAGTCTATGCACAAAAATAACATCATAGTAAAGAAGATCCTTCACGAATTTATTTAACAATTCCAAGTACAATATTTCATTACAGCGGAAATAAATTTAAAACTGTAAATACATGAGTTCACTTGGGCCTATTTGCCCTACATTAATTTAACATAAAAACTTTCTAAGGGACAATCTTCGCGCAATCTGATCAATTCCCTGTTGTGAAAAATAAGGGGGTGAGCTACACAGCCCAGTAAATCATTCCATCTATTTAATCCATTATTTCAACTAGACAATGCAAGCAGATCAAACACTTCCAGAGATTAATTCGATTCACCCAACATATTAGTTCAGTCGTAATTTAGACCGAACGGGAATACTCTCTGTGCTCCAGATCTGGGGAGAGATCAATTCTGAAACTCAAACCCCTTCCAGCGGGTTCATTTCTGAAACCCATTCC
>JAJIYU010007352.1:0-19287 GCA_030144865.1 Tinospora cordifolia | reverse complement strand
GTAATGGAATATTGTACCTGAAATTGTTAAATGATCAAATGAAGAATCTACTTTATTATGATGTTATTTTTGTACATAGACTAATGTATACAGGAACCCTAATGCATTTGGATCTAAGAAGAAGAAAATGTAGCACGGGCCCGTTTTCCGGGTATCCCAAGATTTTTTATCAAATAGAATTGAACCGTTAGATGACGTGGAAGATGAGACTTGGGAGGCGGGGTGTTACATGTTTTGATGCAGGAAAAGAGACTTATTGCATATTTCAGTGAAAAGCTAAATGGGTTGCATTGAATTATCCAACCTATGACAAGGAGCTTTATGTACTTGTGAGGGCTTTAGAGAAATGGCAACATTATCTATGGCCTAAAGAGTTTGTCATCTGCACATATCATGAATCTTTGAAGCATCTCAAAGGTCAAGATAAGTTAAACAAAATGCATGCTAGATGGCTGGAATTTATTGAAACCTTCCCATACGTCGTAAAATACAAGCAAGGTAAGGAGAATGTAGTTGCAGATGCTTTATCTCGAAGGTATGTTTTTACTTCTTTAAATGCACGTTTATTAGGTTTTGAGCATGTTAAGGAATTGTACATCAACAATCATGAATTAAGTAATATTTTCATGCATGTGAAAAGGGAGCTTTTAGGAAATTCTATAGAGTTGATGGTTATTTGTTCAAAGAGAACAAGTTGTGTATACCAGCAAGCTCTATATGAGAATTGCTTGTCAAGGAATCCCATGGGGGAGGATTAATGGGACATTTTGGTGTCACAAAGACTTTAACAATTTTACAAGAACATTTTTCCTGGCTTAGGATGAAACAAGATGTGAAACGTGTTTGTGACCGTTGTATCATCTGTAAAAAAGCTAAATCCAAGGTTTCACCTAATGGACTTTATATACTCTTGCCTGTACCTGATAAGCCATGGGTTGACCTATCAATGGATTTCATTTTGGGTTTACCAAGGTCCAAGAAAAGTCGAGATTCCATATTTGTAACACCCCAGAATTTTGTGAGAATACTACATCGGGAGTAGAAAAAAAAATAAAAATATGATTCGTAGGAAAAAAAGAAGAAGAATGAATGAGACTTTAAAATAAATACCCAAGAGTGTGTTGACAATGAAGTAATTAGTAGTTTTATAAAATAAGATAAATAAATATATAAATTTTAGAATTCACAATACTTTAGGAAATAATCATGCATATGATGGAGAAATTAAAGTTAAGAAGGATTTTCATTATACATATATAGTTACAAGTATATATAACACGTTTAAAAAAAAATACATATATAACTGATTTGTTGAGTGACAACCAGAATCACCTGGTTGAATGGGCGGTGGAAGAGGAGTATCGAAGAAGAGTGCCGAGGGGAGTCTCGAACTATCCAGACAACGAAAGATTGAAGAAGAAGCCAATGCAGCGTTTAACTGGGGTGTGGCTGGTGAGATGAACAAAAGGGAGGAATCGAAGCCGTGTTAGTGCTCTATGAATTTGGGGGAAGGAAGACGAAGACGTGAAGAAAAAAATAGAGCCTCTGCTGCTACGATTGTTGTTTGTGCTGTGGCTAGAACGAGGAAGAAACCATGCAGAGGAAGAGAAAAGAAGAGCAGTGTGCTCTGTTGTGTGAGGAAGAAGTTCTGTTACTGCTGCTACCCTGGCTTGTTGCTGCACGAACAGAGTGAAGAAGAGGAAAACCAGCCTTGCTGGTTTGCTGCTGCCGTGGCGATGAAGAACCGAGGAGGAACAGAAAATAGAGCAATGGTGCTCTGTTGCTGTCGTTGCAGCCGCAGCTGCTGTTGCCGCTGTCTAATGAAGTAAAGCAATGCAAAGAAGATGAAGAAGAACAAAGGACGGAAGCTGGGGGAGTGATCCGAATTAGTGGGCTGCTGCTGCTACCACGACTGTTGCTGATGAGGCTCTGTTGCGAAGGGAAGAAATGGAGCTGTTGTGTGATGCAGGAGTTGGGCATGACGAGCAGAGGAGGGGAGAACAGGGGTGCAGCAGCTGTTGCTGCTGCTGTTCCCTGGGGCCGAACAAAGAAGAAGCTGTGGAAGGGAGAAGAAGAGGAACTAGAGCAGCGGTGCTCTATTACAGCTGCTGCCAAAACGAAGAGGAAGAGGAAGGGAACGAAGAGGAATGAGGGTTGTGCGAGTTGATGCGTGATGTGTGTCTGCTGGCCATGACGTGCGATTTGGGCATGAAGAAGCACGATGCTGATGGGATTTAGATCAACAAGAACAGAAATACGGATGTTGTTGGTTTTGTTGGGCGAGCTGGAAAGGAAGAAGAAGAAGAAGAAAACCAGCAAGCTGGTCGTTGCTATGGTTGGACGGAAATGAAGAACAGATTGCAGCTGGGGGTTGATCGTGATGAACAATGAAGAACGAATAAGAAGAATAAAATTCTATTTGTAGCTTTTACTGGTGCATAACAAAAAAAAACTAAGGGTCGTGGTGTCTGGATGGATGAGCAAAGAAAATGGGGTGAAAATCTGATCTTCTTAGTTTCCAATGTTTGGTCCATATTTTGGGCAAAACATGAAATTTGACTCATTTTCTGGATTATAGATGCAAAAAGAGAGGAAAGATATAAAGATTTTTGGGTTCAAAATTGGTTGAAGCTGGAAAATGATTGATGATGGCTGGCAATCAATTGGGAGCTTTTGGTGTCGAATGTAATTTGAAGATAATGAATGAACAACAGGAGTTCGTTGTTGTGTCGCTTGCTTGAAGAAGAAGGCGGAGGTAAATATGTGATTTTTAATTCTAGATAGTATAAAATTTATTTTAGTTAATTATAAATGTAAATAAAAAATAATAAAAATATTTTATTTAAATAAAAAAAAGTAAATCAATTACGAAAATTAGTTTAGAATATTTTTTTAATAATTTGAATTAAATAAATTTAATATTAGATTAACTATTAATTACTGAACATGATGATAAGTTGATTTAATAAAATTAAATTAATTAATCTTTTAAATTAGGATTATAAAAATGGTTTTTCAACACATTAATAGTTTTATTTAATGTTAGAAATTAAAAATTTAATAATTTAAATTAGTTAAAAACATGAAAAATAAAACTTAGAAAATTTAAAATCTTTTATAATAAAATAAAAGAAATTTTAGGCCCTGAAACTAAGCTTAGAACATTTAGAAGTCTTATTTTGTTCGTAATTAAATTAACTGTGATATTAATAAATTATTTTAAAATGAAAAAAAATCTTATAAGCTGGGAAATTAATCATAAAAGTCTTTAATTTTAAATTAAGAAATTCGAAAGACTTAGAAATTGTATTAAATTTGATTTCATAAAATTCTAAAATTTTAGAATAAACCTGAATCAGTTGAAATTTATATTTAAGTTTCATAATAGATTTAAAAATCATTTAAACTTAAGAATAATTTTATTAAGTTTTGAATTTCAAATTCTCGCATTTAAGGTTTCAAATATCTCGACGGAAAGCAAGGGAGCCCTGAAGATCTTCGAAACCAGGTGGGGGTGACTTCCTTGCTCATATGTATTATATGGATTTAAGATTCAAAACATTTGATTGCATAGCTCTAGATTATTACAATTTTATTGTGAAATTGGTTGAAATTGTTTGGCCTATGTGAATGATGTTGTGATGTATGATGAATTGTTTAATCCATGCGCAATTCGTTCATGACATGATCTTGCATTTAGACTTACTCAATTGTGGCATGCCTGAATAAGGAAATAAGCATTTAGATCTCATTGTTTACTCACGTATCTTATCATGTTGAATTACCTGCATAATTTAATTATTTTTCTGGTGAACTGTGTGATACTTGATGTGTTTGAGATTGTTTGTAAAACTAAAATAAGAAGATGGTTTATTAAGAATCCATGTACCAGTACGATTGACGAGCCTGAAGTGGATCGAGGTGACATCTTCTATATGTCATCGCTTAAGATTGTCGAGCCACAAGGCGGATCGTAGGTATTCCCACTCAGAGCTGACTGTGACAGCTCAAAGTCTTTGGGAGATGGTACGATGCCTGGGTAAGTACGATCTCTTAGGCTGTGATGTGAGTGTCGATTGATTTTAGACGGTTATTGGAACCCTTTGAGATTGGATTGGATCACAGGGAATACCGAGAGGCATCTCAACCCTCTTCCGGTCTTAGACTACGACTAAAACAAATGAATGTTTGAACGCCTAATGTTTGAAAGTGTTTGTAATGTTTTAGATTGGGTCTGTATAATGCATGTGATGTGCAGGATCGATCCACTGAGCTTTCGAGCTCACTCCCACTTTATTTTTCAGGTACATCTGGACATAGAGTATGATAAAGTACATAAGAAAACTCACAGTTTCAGTGGATGCCTCATTGGGGAGGTCATCTGGGATAGGTGGTATTTGTTTAATTCTTCTGGAATGATTTCTCTTGTATTCATTTGATTTTAAATTCAGTTAACTAGATTAGTAAGCAATATTTTATTTTTTAACATTTTTGGTTTGATTTCAAATTTTAAATTATTTTCGTTGCACTATTTATGAATTGTGTTACTAAATCCGGTAAATGTTTAGAAAAATTATTTTGATTTATTGTTTGGTATAGAACATCCATATAGACTTTTACTTGAGAACGAATGATTATGAACTTAAGTTTGAAGGAAAAGATTTCGACAGAATGCAAACTTTAAGTAGCATCTCGATTTTTAACGGGCGACGATCCACACATGAGATAACACGTGAACGGAGGTCCGACCGAAAATTGGGGTGTTACAATATTTGATGTGGTTGACCGATTTTCTAAAAAGACACATTTCATTCCTTGCCATAAAATAGATGATGCCACTTATATTGCTGACTTGTTCTTTCAAGAAGTTGTGCGTCTTCATGGTGTACCCAAAAGTATTGTTTCAGATAGGGATGTAAAATTTCTTAATTACTTTTGGAAAGTAATGTGAGAAAACTTGGAACTAAGTTATTATTTTCTATAGCTTATCATCCCCAGATTGACGGACAAACAAAGGTCGTCAATCGAACATTGACTCAATTGTTTAGAACGTCATTCAGAAAAACTTGAAAATTTGGGAAAAATGTTTACTTTTCATTAAGTTTGCCTATAATAAAAATTTGCATTCTTCTACAACATATTCTCCATTTGAAATAGTTTATGGATTTAATCCTTTGACTCCTTTGGATTTAATACCTTTACCTATTGATGCCAGGGCAAGTTTGGATGGAAATAAGAAAGTTAAACTGGTTAAAAAGCTTCATGAGTGTGTCAAGCAAAACATTGAGAAGAAGAATGAGCAATATGCATCCAAGGCAAACAAAGAAAGACGACGAATTGTTTTTGAACCAGGTGACTGGGTGTGGGTGCATATGCGAAAGGAGCGATTTCCAGCTCAACGGAAGTCCAAGTTGCATCCTCGGGGGGGTGGCCCATTCTAGGTTCTTGAGAGGATCAATGACAATGCCTACAAAATAGATCTTCCAGGTGAGCATAATATTAGTGCCACATTCAATGTTGTTGATCTTTCTCCTTTTGATGTAGGTGATGATTCAAGGACGACCCTTTTGAGGAGAATGGAAAGATGCAGATTATGAAGTTGACAAAGATGACACGAATAAATTAATTAATGGTGATAATAATGCTTTGCATATTCCAAGAGGATCGATTATAAGGGTTCGTGCCAAAAGACTTAAAGAAACACTACTTAGGCTAGTTCAAGACATTTGGGCCAAACAAAGTGTTAATGGTTTTGCCAACTTTAATATGGGCTTGGATAAATCAAAAAGAGCTATGAGTGTTATCCAAGTGCAGGATAGTCAAAACTATAAGAAATAAAAAGAGCTCTAGTAGAAATGCATGTGTGGACAGAATAATTCAAGTCATAATCTCATTAATTTGAGATGATAAAGTTGGTTTATTGATCATTATTAGATGTTGCACGAAATTAGTTAATTTCCTATGTGTTATTTGTCTTTTATGTCAAACATTTCAGTTATCAAGGTGTAATAACTATGCAATAGTGTGTTTGTGTTTGGAGTTAATGCATTGTCCGTAGGAGTTACCAGTGGAGTTGTGATATGTATTAGGTGTCAGTTAGTGCAAAATCTTTAATTCTCATGTGTAAGTTAATAGCTATTTATTTTTGTGACTTTTTGTATTCCTTGGAGTTATACCCAGAATTTGTATAAATTGGCTTGCTCCTTTTTGAGGAAGGCATAAAATCAGTAAAGTGAGTGTTTAATCTGAACATTTCAGATTTGAGAGAGGCTTTTTCTTAGGTTCTTTATTGAACTTTTCTAGACATATCAAGGATTGATCAATGATGTGGCGTTTCACACTTTGGGTTCTTATTTTTTTGTTATTTAAGGGTTCAAGTGGATCATTAAATCTGATTTTAGCTTTCTTGGGGTGAACATATTACCTTGAATGGGGGGTTCTTAGGATCTAATTCCTAGCGGGTCCGCATCAATTAATCTTGGTGTTCTTATCAAAACTCAAATTAAAGAAGGAAAAGGCACTCTTTATGCCATTTTCCAATGAATTTAGGGCCTTACCAAATATCCGAGTATTTTGAGACTTTTACTCGTGTGAAATAGAGACAAACCTATAGTTCCAATCTTAAGAACACCCAAATCAATCTTCTATGGGACACTGAGCCAGTACATGGTTCTAATCTTAATTAATATTTCATTAAATATAATAATTAGGACTAATAAATTAATATAATTAAATTTAGTATATAAGCATGGTAACACATAGCATGGATCATAGCAGCACATAGCATACATCTTTATTCATGCAAACCTAACTATGGGAGATCTAAGTATGACATGTATGATTAATTCAAATAAAACATGTATATTCAAGCATAATCACACATGAATATCTTATTGAAATCAAAATAATAAATTAAAACTCCGAAATCACCTCCACCTCAGTAGTTTTGCTCATCTATATAATCACAAAATTTGTGCAACACTTTGTTACTTCTAAACCAACTATTGTTTAGAACAGCTCAAGAAAAGAGAGAGAAAAGCCAAGAGAGGGGCAGAAAGAGAGAGAGAGAGAGAACAAGAAAGACTTGTTAGTTCTTATTGTATTGAAGAGAATGGGAGTACAAGGGGTGTTTATATAGAGTTTCAGTGTGTAAGAATTGGCAGGTTTGAGTGTTTTAGCATATGAAACTTGCCAATTTTGTACACAAGGAACAACAATTAGGGTTTTGGGGCTTGGATGCACTCTCCAATTCATGCCTTGCACAGAATTTCAGAATTTTCGTCCCAGGATCGCGATCACCACATATGGGACCGAGGTCTTGCATTTCCTCTTGGGGGTCTTGACGCAAGATAGTGGTCTTCCCTTGAGGACCACAGTTTTGTTTTTCTCTTGTGTTTTTGACTCAAGACCATGGTGCCCATAGTGACACCATGGTCATGCTTCGGTTCCTTGTGTTTTTGGATATCAAAGTCTTGATTTGGCTTCTATTTTCCCTTTTTGTGTTTCTATTGTCCAAGATTTGCACCATAAATATATATTTCTTACTATATTTCTATTTTATACACACCATTAAAAGAAAAAGAACTTGCTAATCAAAATTCCCCATTTCTATTTTTCTTTTATTTCTATTTCTTGTTTTGGCTACCTTTTCTATGGTGGAATTTGATAGTTCATTTTATTTGTTGGATCTTGTACAAATTTCTAGAGTATTACATATTCTCATGTAACACAAACAACCAAGGAAGAACATGTGCAAAATAATCGAAACATGTCTTGCGTTGTTATGGTCTCCAATTCTCCTATTTTCTCACCATCTTGGGTTTCTTCAATATTCTTGAAAACCATAGTCTCTTTGCCCTAATTCTAAATAACCATCACCATGGATCATCATCGACGTCATTGTCTCCAACTTCTCCTTGTTTATCTTCCTCTTCTAGTTCTATTGGAGTTTGGATTTAGAAATTGTCGAGTGGGTTTTGGAGTTTTAAGAAGGAAGGTCCTAGAGTTAGTGTTGGCGTTAGTGGCGGCGGTGGATTTGATTTGACGAGTTCTTCGAGCAATCTATATTGAAGAGAGAAACATAGTCACAACTGCAACTATCTGGGATATGAAACCGATAAACATAGGTTGGCAATAAAATGGTAGTGGTGAGCAACAATAGTCGATCTGAGATCTATTTTACAGCAACAATTGCAGATCACTGCAACTGTATCGACAACCATAGATGAAGCAACCTGCAATGGCAGTTTGCAACAAGATCGTAGTGGAATGGTAGTCTGTCTTACAACAACAACTATAGATCCTTGCAGTGAACAGTGTGCAACCAACACTAGGGAGAAAACAGGGGGGTGCAAGCAGCAAGGACAACAACAAGTGTAAATAGTAGGAACAGGGATAGGGTGCAGTAGTAGGGTAGAAGAAGAACTCAAGTTTGGTATATTTGATAATAGTTTAAGTTTTATGTTATAACCGAAATTTTATATAAAAAAGGGAATATATTATTATTGTGAATAAGTTTTCTATCATTGACTTTCCTCATAATTTTTCTACAAATAAGAAATTATATACTCTTATGATTTTTCCTTTTTACAAATAAGAAATTATGTATACTATTTTTCATTCACTAAGATTATGTTTCAATTAGTCTTTTCATTTTAAGGTTTTAATAAGACATTTTTTTTAATAATATGGACATCCAAGGAAAGTGTTCTAATAATTAGATAGTAGATGTCCATTACTCTCATGTTTTTTTATTTCACAACTATAAATGAATGTCATTCATAATCCATAATTCTTAAGTTATAGTTCTTTAATTTATTCTTATTTATTTTTATCATCAAGTCATTATAACCTATATATTTTGTACCCTCTATAAATAGTTAATGTGTGAATGGTCAATCACACAATAATTTCAATAAATCTATATATTTTATTTTGTCTTCTACTTGAGTTCTTTATTTTTTTTAATAATTATTTCATAGCAATAATATATTCTTAGCTCTATTTTACAAAAACTGAATTTAAAAATGTTGTTTGATAACTAAAAATAGGGTTTTTTTCTTGATTATCTCAAAAAAATAAAAATTAATTTAAAAATACCAAACTTGTTAAAGTTGTACCTAACATACCCAACTTACTACAGTATTGTCCAGGTGGAAAAAAAATAAATTTTTGTTATACCAGATAAATCCATGTCAGCACGACGGGTTGGCAGGGTTTCCATGAAATCGTCTTTTGTAAAAACGATTTCAGGATTGAAAGCATCTTTTACAAAGACGCTTTCAATGAAGCATGAAAGTGTCTTTTACAAAGATGCTTTCGGTGAAGCATGGAAGTGTCTTTTACAAAGACGCTTTCAGTGAAGCATGAAAGCGTTTTTGCAAAAAACGTTTTTGTCATGATATATGAAAAAAAAGGCCCACGCACAGACGCATAGTTACGTTTGGTTTTTTTACTACCGTAGAAAAGAGGGCCTGACCAGTTACCGTGCTGTAATTTTTACTGCCTAACGGTAAAAATGAAGTGCATCACATTGACGGCGTATTGCTCTGATGAGCTGTCACTGGTGTTGATTGAGTGAGAAAACCCTTTGGACTAAATTTTGACTGCCCTAATAGTGAAGAAGAAAGAAGAGCAATTCTAGCGCATGGAAGGGTTTCTCACGTTGACAGTGTTTTGCTTCCGACCAACTATCTCCGACGTGGTTGTTTATCGAAAAAGCTAAGATACTTTCATATTTTCGACCAGCTATCGCTGCTGCCTAACAGTAGAAATCAGATTGGGGTATTTGAAGAGCAGGTTCGAATTACCTGTGTCCCTTGGGAAGGTGGTCTTTTGTTTCTTATAATCATATCTTCTTCTCCTTTCATTCTCATTTCTCATAATCATATTTTGGGGGCCATTTGATGTTAGTGTTTGATTCACATGAGTTTATCTTCTCAAAAATAAGTTTGATGTGGGCTTTCACGTTCCTAATTTCATTACCATGATATGTAGGTTGACGGTGTGATTTGAAGTAATTTGAGGATTGTGATTTAAGAGATTTTAGAAGTGTGAGTTGTTAGGTTTGGAAGGTGCATTTTGTGCAATTTTGGGTACAATTTGTAAGGATTTGGGTACGAAATTGCTAGGAATTTTGCATGAATCCTCCCACACCCCCTCACATAAAGACTGAAATTAGATAATTTGGCCACACTTCTCAAACTCTCCCTAGTGAGTTTCAAAGAGATGATCTAAACCTTTGTATGTTATATACACCAAACTAACCGCATCCATTCCGAAAGAAATCTCACACACAAAATACGCACCGTCTACCATCACCATATGATCTCCTAAGAATATGAACTTAAGTAGGTGTAATGCGTCTCTAAGATGGCAGGATTGTACCTTAACTAGTAACACATAGTAGTATTGAAATAGCTAAATTATTTTGTTTGGTTAGCTCTTCTAATAACTAGTAACACATAGTAGCAATTTTTTGGAGGTTTTACACAAGGTTCCTTGGTTGGCTCCTCTAATAGCTAAAATATGAAGCAGGTGGGAATTTAGAAGTCGAGATTTAAGTTAAAGGATAGAAAATTCAACTAAAACATGGGAAAAAAAACCACTTATAGGAGAGGTGAATCATGGAGAATTCACGGCATGATCGCATGTGGATATAAGGGTTTGATTTGGTCAATTTTGTTTTTGTAAACAAACAATTCACTCATTTCGTACTTGTCTCCCCTTGGTCGTTCCTTTTTTGTTAAGAATTGGATAAGATCTTTTAAATAATAGCTAACTGAACTTAGCACATGAGAATCCTAGTTAGATGAGGTTATTTTCGATAATGTAAGGTAAGTGTGGTGCCATTTTGTGGTGATTCCATGGTTCAAATATTGGTTAAATATATGAAAAAAAAACCCACATTTGCTTGCCACATGTCTAACTTTCATTGGGCAAAATTTGTGCTTACAAATGCTCAAATATGGCACCATCTATTCCATACATCTGCCACTGTTCTATTGCATGATTTGAGACCTTTGTAATGGTCAAAGATCTATTCTTGGTCATCTATTTGATCCCTTCCCTTGATTTTAGCTAATGAATTGAATATATGCAGATTTGTAAACCTGATTATTTGTTTGTTTTGTTGAATTTGTAGACATGATGGTGTACGTGAATTATTTTGTTTGGTTGATTCCTTTGATGTCCTATGGTTGCATGTTGATTGACTCTTGAAATAGTATGATTGTAACTTAGACATGGATGAATTTATAGTCATGCTCCATTTATAGTATTATAAAACTATGGAAAGGAAATGAAATTATTTGCATTATCATACATTGAATATACACAAATTTGTAAACATGATTATTTGTTTGGTTTGTTGAATTTGTAGACATGATGGTGTACGTGAATTATTTTTTGGTTGATTCCTTTGATGTCCTATCGTTGCCTATTGATTGACTCTTGAAATAGTATGCAAATAACTATGCATGGATGAATTTATAGTCATGCTCCATTTAATAGTATTATAAAACTATGGAAAGGAAATGATAGTCATGCTCCATTTATAGTATTTCAAAGATTGTAAGTTGTTTGTTAAGGTAATGCTAATGAAATGATTATGTTGTTTTATATGACAAATGTAGATGACAAACAGATTTATTTCAGTGGTATGCTGCATAAATGGGAGAATAGTTTACAACTCTCAAGGTGCATCGTACAATAGTCTACATGTTCACATTGTAAGAGTTGCACACGACATTAGTTTTGAAGAATTTGAAGGGATTATCCGAAATGCGTTGAAAATTTCTCTTGGAGAAAGATTCAGTATGACCTATGGATATCTGTTGCTATTTGGGGGTGGGAATATGAACTTTACAACTTTTTCCATTAGATATGAGCATGACTTGCAACATGTATTTTCTTTGCTACAAGAAACTCCACCACCTAATAATATGGAAGTATATGTTGAACTTATTGGAGGACTTGCAAGCGGTCGTCGTGTAAGGTGTTCTTCAGAAAATGAAGATGTAGATGTTGCAAGTGCACATAAACCAATGGAGAATGTTGGTCCAAGTGCAATGTCTCCTATTGAGACTATGAATGTGGGCACAAGACTTATGGACAATAATGGTTATCCATCTGCATCACGTTTACGTGATGATTATTTTACTTCTGATGACGATAGTGGACAAAGTAGCGATGATGTTGGTGAAGATAATGATAATGATGACACTCAAGGTACTAATGCGAATGATAAAAAATGATGGGTCTACACATCCAACACCTATGTTAGAAGCACATGACTGTGGATTAAGTATGGAGGATGATGAATCATGTGATACTACGGTGCATCATCGTAGAATTACACCTCACCAGAGCACGATTGGGTATGAACCTCCATCACCGAGTTTCATGGAACTTAATAGTCAAGCAATGACACCAATGTCAGACGATCATGACAATGTAGCTATAGGTTGGTCTGAGTCACATGACCTTTGCAAGGGGCTAACATTTCCTAGTAAAGAAGACTTACAATATACTGTAAAAAAATGTTGTATAACACAACAACATGAATATATTGTGGTTGATTCAGAACTGAATGTCTGGTCAGTGAAATGCAAGAAGTGCAAAGATGGTTGCTTGTGGAAGATAAGAGCGGCAAAGCGTAAGAGAACAAGAATGTTTGAAATCACGAAGGGCCATGAAATTCACATGTGTCTCTTTCCTCGAATGTCACAATAACATCGACAACTAGATTTATCCTTAATATTTCGTGATGTTTTCTCTATTGTAAAACGAGATCCTTTAGTTTCTATAGGGCACTTCATGAAATCATTAAGGAGAAATATAAGTATGATGTCCCTTATAGAAGAGTGTGGAGAGGAAAAAGAAAAGGGATTGAAAAAATATTTGGTGATTGGGAAGAGTCATATAATTTGCTTCCTAGGTGGATAGCTGTGTTGAATGCTACTAATCCTAGCACAATTGCAAGATTGCATCATTATGACGAACATCCCAAAAATGCTAGTGAAGTTGTTTTTCGTCAATGCTTTTGGGCATTTGGTGCTTCAATTGAGGAGTTCAAACATTGTAGGCCCATAATCCAAATTGATGGCACATACTTGTATGGTAAATATCGCAGAAAGATGCTAATTGCCACAGGTATTGATGCAGCTAGTCACATATACCCTCTGGCGTTTTCAATTGTTGAGGAAGAAAATAGAGATAATTAGTCATGGTTTCTTAGGATTCTCCGATATCAAGTGATTATTAAAGTAAACATTTGCCTCATCAGTTACCACCACGCAGGAACTTTGACTACTATTCAAGACCCCAAAAATGGTTGGATGGAGCCCTTTGCACATCACAGATATTGTTTGCGACATGTTGGTAGCAATTTTAACGATAAATTCTGTGACAAAGAATTAAGAGATTTGGTAAAAAAGGCAGGGTCACCGCATCAACCTCGCAAATATGCCTCTGTAATGGCATTACTGGAACATAAATGAGAGGGATGCACAAAATGTTTTCATAACATGGACCCAAAATTATGGACAATGGCTTTTGACGGTGAAGTACGGTATGGGTGGATGACTTTTAACGTCGCCGGTTAGTGGCCATGTTTTCATGGTTATTATTCTATATTAGTTCATTGTTTGATTATTTATCTACATGGTGTTACTATAATTAACTATGTATTTTTTGCATTGTTTGAAGAAAGCTTTAATGGTGTGCTCAAAGGTGCTCGAATGTTCCCAATCACTTCATTAGTAAAACTGACTTTTTATAAAACTGTTGCTTTCAAGATAGGCGTGAAGAAATCGAAAAATCAATTTCACAAGGCCAAATATATACTGACTATGTTATTGAGAAGATGACTAAATGGGCGGCTAAGGCAGGAGGTCATACCGTCACCCTGATTGATCATCAACTTCAGAGGTTCGAGGTCGTTACAAGCGTGCAAAATGCACGATTGCATAAGGGAGGAAACAAACAAGTTGTCGAACTACTTCAACGATTTTGTAGTTGTGGCAAATGACAATGTTATGGAATCCCCTGTTCGCACGTACAAGCAGTATATTGTTTTGTTGCTCTCAATTGTGACGTGTATATTGAAGAGTGGTATCGTTTAGATAAGTACCTCAAGTGCTATAAGTCGCATTTTCATCTAATTCCTCATGAAACATATTGGCCTTCACCGACTGTTATATATAAAGTCATCCCTAACATTGCTTGTGTTTGTAAAAAAGGCCGCCCAAGAACATCTTGTATAACAAAAGAGATGGATATAAGGGAGTTATCCTCTAGGATTCAATGTGGACATTGCAAATGTGAAGGACATAATCAACGTTCTTATCCCACTCTTCAAAGTCATGCCATATAAATCGTATTTTGTTAATTTGTAGTTATGTTTGTAACACGATGATGTATCATCAAAACCTTTTTGGAAGTGTATTGTATAACATTTTCATATTGTGTTAGAATATCTTACTTACACATTAATCACTGTTATTTATGTTGTACTCCTAAGGAATGCGTGAATGTGTAATTAACTTGATTATCTTCTATTTCATATTGCTTATTCCTTTTATTTATTCATTATAGATGGATCCAGAGCCGTCTGATCCATCATTGTTGACTTTACAGAGCCGCCATCGTTCTGGTCCCATATGGGCCGACCACGTACTTTATCAATATTCATCATTTATAATTAAGGTGTACTTTTTTATTTCATATATTTTGCTATTTTTTTTTAAATAGAACATGGCTGAGCTGCATTGCCGCCGTCGACAAGTTGAAATGCAGCGTACATTCCCGTTAGATGACAGGATTGTGCCACATTTTTTTTGAAATAGAAACTTATATTAATAATAAAAATTACAAAAACCGGATGAGATATCCGAGCTTACAAGCCAGTACAATTTTCAAAAGTCTGTAAAATATTCCTACCATTTCCTACACATTCACCACATGAGTATCCTAAACCTAATTTTGTACAATGAATCCAAGTAGCAAAAAGGTTGTTTGACCGCTCCCATACCATCCTTTCTGATTTAGTCTTGTTAGAGAATATTCTTTGATTTCTTTCTTCCTAGATCGCATACCATACTACCGCTAGAATGGCCTTCCTGTAAGGTTTTAAGACTGACTTGATATTGTTTTCTGGAAACTAAAATGGATTATCTCTTGTTGTTGAAACAAAACTGCTGTTAACTTTGCTCCATTCTCTCCACATATACTTCGCCAGATCGCATTCAGTTAGAATGTTTATAGTTGATTCCTCGCTCCTCTTGCACATCAGACAAATAGAAGGATTAAGGGTACGATGTGGCCATCTTTTTTGGATATTTTTTGCTGTCTGCAACTTATTAAGGCTGATAATCCACATGAGAAACCGCACTTTCAGGGGGATTTTCATATTCCATATAAATTCTGTTGTGGCATTGTTATGGTTTCTTTCTTGTCCATTTTGGTCAACTATACCCTCCAGCAGGGATCGCACTGAAAATTCCTTCTTGGTGTCTTTAATCCATATCAGCCTATCTTCCTCTTCCATATTGCTGAGATGAAAATTCTGTAGAGTCTCCAGCAATCCTCCCAGTTCTTCCACATGATCCTCACCTATGTTGCTGGTTATGTGGAGATTCCACCCCCATTGGATCCTTCCATCCACCTTGTTGCTGTTACAGAATTCACGAACTGCGCCTTCTTTATTCTGGGATAATCTATACATATTTGGAAAGCTGTCCTTTAGCTTATTGTGCCCACACCATTTGTCCTCCCAGAATTTGATCGCATCTCCTTTTCCAATTTTCCACATAATGTGGGGTTCCAAGTATTTATATAATCTGTGAATATCTTTCCAAGGAGCCCTATGACTCACCCTCCGGCTCACCCCTGCTTTCTTCCCATAATCAACCGACCCATGTATGCTTCGGATTATCCGGGCCCACATAGCATTTGGGTTTTCCATCATCCTCCAAATCCATTTATCCCTTAGAGCCATATTGCGCCTTTTTAGGTCTCCCACTCCTAATCCCCCTTCCTTTATTTGTTTATTAACCTGCCTCCAACTAACCAAATTGTGCCCTTTAATAGAATCTTCATGTCTCCAAAGGAAGTCTCGCATCCTTCCTTCTATGATCTTTGCCACAGCTTTTGAGATTCTGAAAACATATAGAAACTAGGTCGGAAGGGCCTCCAGTACTGCTCGAATAAGGAGAAGCCACCCTCCCCTTGATAAGTGACTTTTCTTCCATCCAGCTATGCGATTCTGAACTGTCTGAACCATAGCTTCCCAAAACACTGATTTATTTGGGTTTTCCTCTAAAGGAAGACCCAAATAAGTGGTAGGCCAGTTTCCAGATTTAACTCCTAAAGATTTCGCTGTATTCTCTAGATTAGCAATTTGAGCATTCATTCCCAACAAATGGCTTTTATTCCCATTTATCTTCATTCCTGTTAGGAAGCTGAAAGTCTCAAGAATCTGTTTGACCGTTTTAGTCTCTTCTTCTTTATCCTTCATGAAAATTAGGCAATCATCCGCGAATAGAAGATGAGTTAGTCTCACCTTCTCCTTCCCAATTTCTAGCCCTTCTAACTTGCCAGTTTGGACTGATTTCTGAATTACCCTTGTTAAAAAATCTGCTGCAATTGTGAAGAGGAAAGGAGACAATGGGTCACCTTGTCTCAGGCCTCTATACCCATTAAACTTTCCTTGCGGCTTCCCATTTATGAACACTGAGAAATTGACTGTTTTTAGGCATGCCTGGATCCAGTTTCTCCACTGACTGCCGAATCCTTTCTTTTGAAGGACAGTATCCAAAAAAGACCATCGAACAGAGTCGTAAGCCTTAGCTAGATCAACCTTAAGAACATAGCCTTTTTTACTGTTCACTCTGTGCTCCTCCACCACTTCATTAGCAATTAGAATTACATCTGTAATTTGCCTCGACGCCGCAAACGCCATCTAATTTTCACTAACTGTTTGAGAAAGTACAGTTCGCAACCTGTTTGCCAAGGTTTTAGCAATTATTTTATATAGGCTTGTGGTGAGACTAATTGGCCTGAAGTCTCCGATCCTTGTTGGGTTCCTCTTCTTAGGAATGAGACATAGATAGGTTTCATTCACTTTCCTGTTGATAATGGCATCACGATGGAACTCCTTCATACAGGCTATGATATCAGTTTTGACTACATTCTAGTTCCTTTGAAAAAAGGCAATCGTATACCCGTCCGGGCCCAGGGCTTTTCCTCCATCACAGCTGAAGACTGCCTCACGAATCTCTTATTCCTCAAATTCCCTTTCCAGCCATATACTATCCTCATTCTGGATCTGTTGCCATTCCAATCCTTCCACAGTCCATTTTGTAGTGCTAGGTTCCTTAACTAGCTCAGAAAAATAATTCAAAATTACATTGTGAACTTCTTGTTCTGTTTCTACTAACTTGCCATTATTATCTTATAGTTTTGAGATTATAGCCCGAGCCTTCCTGATTGAAAGAATTCTATGGAAGAAACTAGAATTCACCTCTCCTTCCTTAGCCCATTTTATTTTTGCCTGTTGACGATACAGCCGTTCCTGTCTGCAGTCAATGCTCTGAATCTCATCAATTAGTTTCCTTCTCTCCTCCATAAGTTCCTGAGAATCCTCTTCTTCTAATCTTCTGTCCACTCCTTCCAATTCTCCCCTCAACACAGTTTGTTTGGCTCAATCTTCATTGGTTTGACCCTTAGCCCAGTCCCTCAGCTTCCTTTTCAAAGTGCTAAGTTTCTGCATGATTTTATATCCCATCTATCCGTTACCATTATCAGATTCCCATTCCTCCTTTATCATTTGCAGAATTTTTGGCTGTTTTAGCCATTCATTGTTGAATCGGAAGGGGGCTGGCCCCCACTTTCCTTTTTCCGTGTCCAATAGAATGGGCCAATGGTCGGAAGCTAGCCTTTGCAGGCCCCAAACTTGCTGTTGCTGGTACCTTTCGCACCAATCCCCATTACATAAGAATCTGTCAAGTTTTGACATGGTTGGATTAGTTCTTCCGTTGCTCCATGTGTAAGCCAAGTTTTTCAGATCTGGTTCAAACAAAGCCATCTCCCGGATCCAAGAATCGAACATTCTCATAGAGTCCTTAATCTCCTGATTATTTCTCCTCTCCTCAAGAGCTCTAATCATATTGAAATCCCCTCCCACACACCATGGCTCACGGATATTGACAGACAATGCCGCAAGCTCTATTAGGCAGTTCTCCTTTCCTTGATTGTCACATGGGCTATACACCGCTGTGAACCACCATTTTTCCTCTCCCTCACTGCTGAATTTAAGGGATAATGAGTGCATCTCTTCCATTCTGTCAATCACCTTTAATGTTTGAGCATTCCACATAATTAGGATTCCGCCCGCCGTACCTTCGGCTGGAAGACTTTCCCACCCCACAAATTTCTTTTTTCATAACTGAGAAATCAAGCTTAAATCCACTTCTTTCTTCTTGGTTTCTTGGATCGCGACTAGATCAGCTCGCGCTCCCAAGATTGTTTTTCTGATGAGTATTTTCTTCTGCTTGGGCCCGCATCCCCTTATATTCCAACTTAGAATCTTAATTAATAAACAGAAAAAGCCCCTGGTCCATCCTACACGTCTACTGGACTTTGATCAATTGCGCATTGATTGAGAGCAGGAAATTACTAACCCTCTCATACTCTCTGCTATTCTGTTTCTTCGCCTTGTCGACTTACATGTTTGTTCATCATCTGATGCTCCCCTTCTGAAAATGGCCCTTCGTACGGGTGTATGGCTACATTCTCAGTGGATTGTCGCCCAGCCTTATTTTCTTCATTGAATTCCATCTCATGTAGATCGTTTTCTGTTTCACTTGAAGAAGAAGAGGATGTAGAAGAGTTTGAGTCAGAGGTGCATACCTGGGGATGCTCCTCCTCGTCCTGTGGTTCTGTTCCGCTCCCTGGCCCAGTATCTGCTCCAGTAAAGTCAGCTTCCATATTTTGAGTTTCTGATACTCGTTTAGAGCCGTCACGGTCTCGTGGATCCGGGTATTCTGACTCCGTACCCAGATCCGTCTCGTTCCCTTGTATCAGCTTTCCCCAGTGGGCTTTGGTATGTTTCATAACTGCAGGCCCTTTCTTTTTTATTCTCTGGTAAACATGAAGAATGGGCCATAATGTTTTTTGCAGCCCATATCTGTTTTGGGGCCCACTTTCTTCCAGACTTCTTGACGCTCTCCTTGGGCTTGTGATTCTGGGCCCCCGCCCCCCCCCCCCCCCCCCCCCTCCCCCCCCTCC
>JAJIYU010007351.1:0-19290 GCA_030144865.1 Tinospora cordifolia | reverse complement strand
AAAATCTTGCCACACTTTAGTATGTTTTTGTAATTATGATGTTTGGTGATAAAAAGACAAAATTTAGGTTTCTTAGGATTTTTGATTTAACTAGATTTGATATCTTTATAGTATCTCTATAGTTTGACAACAGTTTGTGCTTTTAGAAAGCTTTCAAAGTTGTTTCTTTATGCTTGGGTTATGATTAACAATTTGTTGTCAATCACAAAGGAATTTTTTTTTGGCAAATGCACACCCCTACACCAGCATACAAGCTCTCTTTGAGAGTTGAAACCTGCCTACTTATATAGACATTTTGATGCCGTGCCATGCCGTGCCAACTAAGCTATGAGGGGATTGGCCAATCACAAAGTTTTCAAGGATATATCTTTAGAGGATTCCTTTGTATTTAGCAACTATTGGCACATTAAAATTATTTATTTGCTTCCATGTTTATCTCTTGATGAATAAGTATATTAAGAATCTATATTTTTATAAGATTACATCATAGATGAAAATAACTCACATATTGTAAAAGATAATTAGTTCTTATATCAGCAAGATTTTGCTTTTATCAATTGCTATTACAACAAAATGTGCAGCTTTTTCTTGTTGAATTTCTTCATATCAATTCAGCAATATTTTTGCATTAACTCAAGCCTAATTCCAAGCATTTCATCCCTTCTCAACGTTTACTTGTAATATCATGAAAATTTGATATTTAATAAGATAAAATAATTAATTTGATAAATACTGATAAAAATTACATAAAATGATAGAACAAAGTGAAATAGGAGAACAACTTAAAAATTTTGCATTGCATAAAGTATACATTTTAATCATTTCGATAGGCATAAACCACTAAGAGGAAACATTTCAGACTCACAAGTGAAAATTGACCCCCAAGGGGCAAAATTTTAATTTTATCCCTAGGTTTAAAATTGTTTTTCACATAAGATATAGCCCGTAGAAGCTAATAGGAGAGACATTTCAACAAAAACACACTTATATGTAAAAAATAAGCATACTTAAAAATGTGACATGTCGCATGCTTAGAAAGAATCATGTGTACATTCTATGCTATACATAGTTGACAAGTGTCATGTAACGGTGCAAACACTTGTTAACTAATGAGCTCACAATCAAGAAATCAAATAGATGGCCAAATTAGATCTTGGGCTATCAGAGAGATTTTAGATCATGCTATAGAATATTAACAAAAATGTAGGTTCTATATAGTGCCACATGTGAGCATCCATGAGCATGGATTTTGTCTAATGAAAGTTGGAAATGTGGCAAGTATGTGTAGGACTGTTTTTACTTAGTTAATTAACATATGGAGCATAGAACACCCTAGATTGCATCACCTAGCTAAGGTTCCAAATGAAAACAAATCCTATCTTATCTCATCTAAAAATAACATAATTCAACTAGAATTCTTATGTGCTAAACTAACCAACAGCTAAGAGATTTAA
Organism: Tinospora cordifolia; assembly: GCA_030144865.1. Lineage (NCBI taxonomy): Eukaryota > Viridiplantae > Streptophyta > Magnoliopsida > Ranunculales > Menispermaceae > Tinospora > Tinospora cordifolia. Next base: position 17,836 of record JAJIYU010007351.1, on the reverse strand, counting down.
TGATCATGTCCAAAACCTAGCTATGCTGGATGACCAAGGGGGGAATTAAGTGTTAAAATTAAAGTTAAAAGTTTAGTTAAGAATGATCTTACAACCTACACACAAGATCACATCCCACGTACACACAAACTCCATGATTTTGTGTTCCTACCCAAAACCCTAATTTTACACCTATAAACTTACATCCCTAGTTGATTTCCCTCTTTTCTTCTTCCTCCATATTTTGGTCACAAGAGAGACCAACAAAGAACCTTTTGAAGCTTCATTCAAAATGCCTATTGTAATAGCTTGAAAAAAATGCTCTGATTACTGCGGTAATGGATTTACTACCGCAATAGTATGTAGCGTGCATGAAAATCTTGATTTTCTCTTTTAATGCATGTGAGTCAATCAAAACTAATCACCCACGGTTTTTTTATGCCAAATTCGTATATGTGGGTGATGATTACGACTAGAATGAGGATATTTAAGAGATAATATAAACCTAATCCTATCTAAACAAGAGTCCTAAACCTTTCGTAACTCTAAAACTGACGCCCCACTAATTCTCTCGTTTTCTTCACTCTCTGTTAAACTTCTATCTTCTTCTTCTCCTCCAAGACGTTCCAAAAGAGAACATAAGAAGAACAACACTCCAAAGTCTAATATTTCACACTTTAGATGCCCGTAAAGCTGTAAGATGCTGCTCTAAGACTTTGATATGTTTTCTTTTGCTACTATAGTGAGATTTCGTTGTTTAGAAATCCCTGAGATTAATATTGATTTCTCCCCACCATTAAAATTGAGCTTGAATCATTCCAAAAGGATCTAAGGAACAGTTCTTACAATATAACTCATCAACGAGTTTTTCTGAGATGGTTCGTGAAGCTATAACGTTTTTATCCTATCCTAGTGTCCAATTCTCATATTCTAACATTAAATTGAAGATATTAGGGTGTTAAAGTCATGAAGTAGGAAGAGAAGGGAGAAAACATTGTAGATTTCATGACTACAAACTGGTTATTGCAGTAATTCGAGTTACTGTTGTGGTAGCATGTTTGTTGCTAGACATGTAGAAAGTGATGATCACTTTGGTTACCGTGGTAATGCCAAGGAATACAACGGTAGTGTGTCATATCCTGGGTTATGCATTCTGGTTATTGCGGTAAGGTACTGCAATACTATAACTTTCCTGTATGTTTTGCATTTTGTTTACTATAGTAACCCTTTATTAGAATGCCTAAATCTCTAAGACTAGTAGTCTAGATCTGAAGGTTGAAGGCTCGAGACAAGTGGAGCAACAACATTAAGATACAAGGGAATTAGATAATGATGTGGAGATGAGTACCTTGCTCTTACGTATTATTTTAGTTTTAAGATATAGAGCATGATTGTTCTTTTATTCAATTTGTTGTCTAGAAACATGCTAGAGTGTTATGATTGATTGATTTCATGCATGATTATTTGAAGTATGCTAGGATGTGATTACCATCATACTTAGAAGTATGATACTTAGAAGTATGCTAGGATGTGATTACCATCATGTTGGATGGATTGCATGTGTGTTCTATTATTGATAGCATGTTGCATCATTAAGTATGACGACGCTGTATCAAAATATGCTGTATGCACTATATGTTGGATAAAATGACTTGTGTGGCCATATATATGATTAATGGTTTTCAAAATATTTAATATGTTCATATCCTAGAATTCTATATTGTTGAGCATGCTAGTGGTTGAACTTAACAAAGATGATTAAGATTCTAACCACGTACCGGGGTGATGATACTACTGTTATGGTTGGTGATTTAGTGTCATCGTGGATGTCCCCAACTCAGTCTGCATGTTGAGACTACTATCATGGTCAGTGATAGTGGTAAGATTACTATCATAGTTGGTGATAATGATAAGATGAGATTGAGAGTCTTAATGGACTTTATTTCTAAGTTAGGGTCCTGAATAGGTAACTGACCCTTGGGCATTACCTCTAGATGATATCCCAAACCAATTTGGCAATACCGAGGATTGTCTTTTCGGTCTTAACATCAACTCAAAAAAATTGAACTATTTGAATCGCCTAATGTTTGACAAGTGTGTGCATATTCTGTATTTTAACTTTAATTATGCTTGAGATGTATTGTGTATGATCCACTGGGCTCTTGAGCTCACCCCACTTCTAATTTTTTAGGTAACCGGTGATGGAGTTTGTGTTATCGAATAAAACCAATCGTTTTCTTCATTATAGTAGTCAGCCTTACGATAGGGTTTGTCAAGTCTTGTCTTTTATTTATGGCATTTGGTCTAGACATGTGAGTCAGAGTATAAGTGTGAGTGATTATATCGTAATTTTTTTGTCTTTGAAATTCGACCATGGTACCCACAATGTTGTTACTAACTTTGATATTAAATTCAAGTCTTTTTCAGTCATTATGGAAAGAAACTTTGTGCAACCAGGAGATCATATGAGGTATGAATTAGTAATATCTTGGTTCTTGAATAGTGGAATGTGACAAAAGCATGTATAGATGCATACATGTTTCTAATTATGAGACAAACAGGTCAATTGTGAATGGTTCGTGAATTCGATTGTTACATTATTGATCTATGAAAACCAATTTAAAACTGTCAACTTCTTCCCATCTTCCTAGCACCATTGTTTTCTTCCTTTCTTATCATATTTCTTTCTTCCTTTCTACACTTTTTGATCCAACAAAAACCATCACAAATCGACCCTTCACATGCCCTCAAATCAACCAAGGATTGTATGGAAAACTATAATACCCTAAATCCTCTATACTCAATTAAATGAAATTTATCATTTATTCAGTGAAATTAGGGTGCAAAATGTAACCGAGCTCATTTCGGGCTAAATTTGCTAGGTTTCCGAAACTCTCAATTAGTATCCCTTAGGGACCCAAAACAACTTGAAATGAAGTAAGGTGACATGAACCAACTAAGGGGACAACATATCAAAAAATTAGAATAATTGGTCAGGGTTAAAGTTTTCATTTGCCAAATGCCTTTCAAGGGGTCCAAATTAGAAAGAATTTTCATTTAGGGTATATTAGGGGATCAAAATGACCCAAAATGAAGTAGAATAACATGAACTAACAAAATGAATGACATATCCAAAAATTAGAACAATTTGTCGAGGTGAAAGTTTTCATTTGCCAAACGCCCTTCTGGGGGTCCAAATTAGAAAGAATTGTCATTTAGGATACTTGGGGGGATCGAAATAACTCAAAACAAAATGAAATGACATGAACTAACAAAATGAATGATATGTACGAAAATCAGAACAATTAGCTAATATTTGAATTTTCATTTGCCTAGTGACCTCAATGGGTTTTAAATAAGGAAAGTTTTTGAGGGAAAATCACTTTGGACCAAACTATACCTTAAAATGTGCATTAGGTTCATGTGATTCCAAAACTATAGGATATAAATCATATTTCTATATAAATAAGGATATATTAATTTTTATTTGATTTTTGTGAACCCATGAAGTCATGACCACCCCTAATATATGCAAGTCACATGGGTAGAACACCATGATTATGTGCACCCTACCCTAACCTAAGCTCCATGGGACGTGTCCATTATTTGAAACTATGAATAATGATCCCATGTGCTATGTAAATAATCAAGTATGCCCACACTAATAGAAACTATGAAGAATGATTCCATGTGCCAAGATAAATGATCATGTATACTAAGGTTACATATAAAATGTCTCATAAGTGTGTGTATGGGCACAAATGTGACAAACCCAAGATAGAAGTTTAATCAGAGTGACTAATTTAAAGAGATATAGAAAGATTCCTTCACCTAGAAAAAAATCAAAAAATAAAAACCATGCTCACATGTAGAGCCAAAAAGGGAGAGAATCCAAGGGAAATAAGAAACATTCTAAAGCTTTATTTTTTGTGTGCTCATATTAAAAACTTATTTGATTTTATGAATCACAACATATTAGAATGTTTCCCTACTAATAGAGGACGTCCAAGAGAGATTAGAATGTAATCTAAACCTTTAAGTGTGTTCATACACATAAAATAAACAAATAAGGTTCAAAGATTTTGCTCACACTTGGATTGGAAACCTTAGTGGTCCCACTTGCCAACCATGAGCATACTTGCCTTTCTCACCCAAACCATTCCCTTATGAGTTTGGAAATATGCCCAAATGTGGTGAGCTGCCCTAGCTGCCCTAGCTGCCCGCCTTATACTCATGAACACCTATAAATACCCCCTCTTGCTAACATTCATCTCATCCCAAAGCAAAGAGTTGACAATTCCCTCTTTGCTTGTTCTTGCCTTCTTCTTGGCTCCTCTTCTCATTCTCTTTTCTTTCTTGTGTGAGAAGTTCTTATTTTTAGTGTTTTAGAGAGTTGTTGAAGTATTTTTGTTGGTGATTAGAAGTTCTTGAAGTTTTAAAAGTGGTGGATAAGGGGAACCTCTGCCGGATTCTACAAAGAAACTCGAATTAAGGTGGATGAGATTTCTAGAACTCATTCTTTACTACTTCAAGTCTTTAGTATATTCATGTTTGTTTTTAGTTTTCATCATGTTTATATTTCTATTTGAAGCATGTTTGATCAAGTTTTATTTTCAATTTAACATGTTTTCATATTTTAATTCATACATGATAGCATAACATGCTTAGAAACCATGCTTAGGCTTATTTTTGAATTTTTAAGCATGACATGTATGTTTCTATGTTCTCTTGATTATTTAAATTCTGATATTAATTATTATGATCTTGTTTTATATTTATTTGAAATTAAATATGAGAAAATGAAGATAACAACCACGTACCATCATAATAGTCTAACAGAATGTGACAAGATGAATTGTCGTTCCATCTCATAATAGGAGTATTTTAATGAAGAACATTAAGGGATTAAAAACTCATTTTGGTCAAATATATAATACTAACAAGATATTGTATGAAACGTTTAATGCTTATAAGTGATTGAAATTGGATGTACTTTTGATTTGAATTAGTAAATTAGTAGTTTGATGAATGATCCACTGGGCTATGTGCTCACCCATTCCTTCTATATTTCAGGAAATTAGATTTCATGAAGACTATGAATTTTTTTGAAAGTCTCCTTTTAGAAAGTTTATATTATAAGGGCATAATGCCTCAAATTTTGAATTAAAGACTTTCGCTGAATTTTACTTTTAAATTTTAGAGTTATGTACTCCCCTTTTCATTATTTGAATTTCAAGAATGTATCTCTTTATTTTATTCAAAAAATAAAGATTGAAGTTTTTCTTTTATCTTTCTTGTAATAGTCTTATTAACTTAAAATTAAATTACTTGGGTTTGTACTCATTGAGAAATGATAATACTTGAGATAATAGAAAGTGATACAAGTTGTGTACTTGTTAATGTAACATTGGACCCAACCCGCGTTGTGGTTGAGCTTGAACCTGTCTCTTGGGGGTTGGGGTGTTACAAAAAGTTCTCCAAAAAGGTTATTAAGAAAGCCATTGAACACCATAATTTGCACACTTCTTCCACACCTTCTTTCTTTCTTGTCCTTTATTGAAATATCCATTAAACTTCATTTTTCAACCATGTTTTGTGTAATACTCCAAAAAATTAGTCCTAATTAATCATAGTTTTTACACAAATGAAACTTGATCAATGAGGATTGACCATAATCAAGAACTGCTCAACTTAATTAGTGCAACATGGATACCAAGAATATTTATTAAAAATTAATTCAAGGTCAAAAGGATGGAATTAGGCAACGAATTTCATATCGTTATGCTTGCGATGTTGAGAAGAATAAAAAGAAAATTTGAAGTGTGCTATAACACCGCTGCTGAGCCAAAGACCCATGATGTTGAATGCTGCACCTAAATAGGGTAGCTCACTGCATTGAGCAAAACTTTCCCAAATTAGAACTATTTCAAGATGCCTACTTTGCATGGAGATTCTTGTGAATCCAAGGGTCTATTGGGTGCTGTATGGCATGTTTGCGGAAGAGCACACTTAATTCTCATGGGCCATGGAGAGTTGAACTTGGATCATGTTCCATTGAGAAAGTTAGACAATTAGGAAATCAGCCCTCAATGCACTTTCTAAATTGGTGAAATGGGAACAGTTGCATTAGTTGTAATAACTAATGCCCTTCCTTATGGTGTTGCATGACTAAATTAGGATTACTGGACTTTTTTCTCTTGTTTAGATCACTCTTCAGCTTAAGATTCAACCTACAATGCCTAACCCAAAAATCTAACACACTTTAGTTGAAAAAAGAACAAGACAATGAGAAAAAAATCGCTCTTTAAGTGTTTCAATCTTAGTGTGCGCTTGAGGGATATGAGAAAACCTTTGGTTGTGCTTGAAAGGACTTGGAGACCAACAAATAAGTGCTTTGTAAGCATTTTCTCAACCTTTTTTCACTGATTACTTTCACATATTTTGAAACAAGACCAAGCCATGATCTTATTGCTCATGACAAAACGTTGTTGTCCATCCATTTTGGGGACATTTCATGTGAGTATCAGAGCAAATTATGCTTAAACTTATATTGTAATAGTTTGAAAAAAAAATGAATGAATTAATTTGTTTAGTTATTAGAAGAATCATTTAATATATATATATATATATATATATATATATTAATCTTATCTTAATAATGAGCTTCCAATGCTCACTCCTTCTCTTTTATTGGCTCCTTAATTTTTTTTTAAATCTTATCTTAATAATGAGCCACCTCTCCCCACTCCCTTTCTCTGATGGCTCCTTAAATTTTCTAATCTTGTCTTATTATTGAACCACCTATCCTACTCCCTCTCTCTAATTGACTCGTTAAATTATCTTATCTTACTAATGATCCACCCATCCCCACTCCCTTACTAATGATCCACCTATCCCCACTCCCTCTCTCTAATTGACTACTTAAATTTTAATAATCCTCTTATCCCCACTCTCTTGCTCCCTAATTGACTTATTAAATTTTCTAATCCTATCTTCATCAACTCCCTTGTTATGACACCTCTATCCCATTCACTTTAAGGAATCAAATCCCCTCCTATCCCTTTCCCCCTGGTCTACTTCCTTCTTCTCTTGCAGATTCTAGTTGTTCTAAGTCTCAATCAAAGAGAGATGTCACCAAAGTAAAGCACACACATTGATCTACAAGGTAAAAGCTCTATTTTAGATTCTTAATCTTGGTGTTTTCTCCATTTTTCTCTCATCTTCTTACCCATGATCAAGCCTTGAGATTCTTGTCTAATTCTACCATTAAAATAGGTCCTTAGAGCATATCAAAAGAATCTAAGAAACCTCTTTGAAGGACTCATTATCAACTAGACGATTTGGGGCAACGGTAGTGAGGTATAACCATTCTACCTTATATTAGTGATTCTTCCTTTTCCACCATTCAATCTAATGTATTAGGGTGATATATATTCATGAAAAAAAGGAGTGAGATTACATGCATATAAATAAGATTTGAATATGGTGAATTGATGTATAAATGATTTAAAATATTAAAATAGCCTTAAATTTGATCAAGAGTTGTTTTATAAATTATTTTTGGTAGAAATATAATTTAGCATATGAAAGAGAATAATTACTTGTGTAGTTTAGATGGTAAATGCTTTAATTAAGAATTCCCAGCAAATTAACTTGCTGGAAATTGATGTTAAAAATTAAACTAAAACATTAAATTTTACAAAATTAGTGTAAGAAATAAAAATCATAAATTAGGGTATATATATATATATATATATATATATATATATATGCTAAAAATTAGAGTGAATTGAAAAAAAAAAATTAGAATATGACAATAAAAAACAGCTCCTGGAATTTTTATAAAAGAAAAAAAAAAGAGATAAATTAGAACTTTTATCAAGTATATATTTGTTAATGGAAAATAAAAAAATAGTGGAAAAAATATATTTATTAGATTATTAATAGAAAAATTTCAGAAAGTTAGAATTCTGAAAATTTAGTTGAAAATAAATAAAATAATTAAAATTTTTAAAAATGTAACATTTATATATGTGTATATACATATTGAATTATTAAGTAAAAAAAGGAGAAAAAAAATAGAAAATAATATAAAGATTAATTAAAAATATTTTTAGAAGAAAATTAATAACTTCAAATGATATTAAGAAGTTGAGATTTAAATAAAGTAAATAAATAATTCCATATAGGCCAAGATATAAATTTAATATATTCTTAAGGTAGAATATTGTATAATAAATGAGATAAAATAAATTGAATTAAAAGAAAATCAGAAAATAAAATATTCAAAAGGGAAAAATTAAAAATTAAACTTGCTGGAAAATAAATTTAAATGTTGAGAAAATAAAATATTTTCTATTAAAGATATCAAGATATATAGAATAAAGATTCTATGTATCATTAATGAAAATAAACTTAATAATTATGCAAAACATGTATGATTTATTAAGTTAAATCTCAAAATTTAGTTTAACAATAAAATGACCAAAATAATTCATCATGATATGGTTCCTGAATGAAAAGTAATATTTGGCAAAGTGCACAAGTACATAGGGACAACTGTGTGCAACACATTGAATATAAGAACGATGAGCGCATTGAAAATAATGACAGTGTGGTATAAAAATAAAGAGTGAAAAAAATAAATTTGAAAATATATTTTATGATGAAAGATGAACTTACTAAAAATATTTGTTGATCTGAATTAGGTCAACATCTTGAATAGATTCAGAATGGTGCATATCTTTAGGTAATAGAACATCTGAATAGGTGGAGATGACATCCTATATTTAAATTATTATTGAATAAGTATGATTAGATGAACTGATTATTTCAATAATGGTATACTATGGAGACATGCTTGCTTGTAAATGGTATTCTATTGAATGAATAAGTGCTTGGTTGCCAACTATTTAATGCACATGTCTATTGCTTGTTATGTTGAAATGATCTTGTATGAAGACATGAAACCATGAATCTATGTGTATAAGTGTTAATCTAATTGATTGAATATCGTGAGAACAATATCTTGTGGACATGGTATGCATTGTGATATTATAAGAAAAACATTAAATAAAGACGAGAATACACATATGAGGACAATGACCCACATGGGAATCACGTTGGACCTTAGAGATGATGGTTTTGACTAACAGATTGGGTTGCCTAAGGGGACCCTTTAGAGGCTGGTTACAAGGTAACCTTTATACGATGACTTGATGAAATATCGAATGACTCTTGAATTTTTATAAACGATATGAGATATAAGTATGAGATGCGCAATGCGCTTGATGATAGAAGGGCCGTTTAAGGATACTCTCCTCGACTTAAGCAATCGGTTTGTTGAAATGACTAATGTTTAAAAGTGTGTGCTTTTTTGTCTATTTATGCTTATTTAATAATGATTTAAAAATTAGGATGGATCCATTAGGCTCTTTGAGCTCATCCAATTTTTTTTTCAAGGAGAGAAGACTATTAACGATGATATGCTCAATCGACCTCATTTTTATTTTGATGAATGGATTCCACACCATCAATAAACATTGATATCAGGCCCTCTGGGCACAATTCTTATTTAATCATTTCTCTTATGGACACTTGAATTGTATGGCTTATGTTTGGCCAATGGGGTGTAGACTGATTTAATCATTTTATGTTTGGCCAATGTGCCTAGACAACGTTAATTAATTTGGTGGTTTGAATATTTGAATCTTTTAAATTAGTATACCTTGACTTTGCTAGTATTCTTGCTTGAAATAGAATTAGCAGTCTTATGAAATTCAGAGTTTGTGTGTGGACGTAAAGTGACATCTTGAAGTTAGATATTTGAAAAAAAAAGAAAAAAATTTCTTCAAAATTATCCTTGAGTTTTCATTTGAAATTAAATTTAATTATTTTAATTTTTCTAACTAATATTTATTACATCATTTATTTATTGATTTAAAATAAAATTTTCGGGATGTTACAAGGTGGTATCAGAGCTCATACGGTAGGTTACTTGATAGAATATTTACTTAAGTTGATTTAGAGTTTTGACCTTACCTCTTAATTTTGGGTTTCAAAAAGTATATATTAATAGTATGTTTCAAATGTTTTGTTTAGATACAAAGATTACGAGTTGAGCTGATAGTGAGTAAGCCTTGTCCCAAGTAAAGCTAAACATTGAAAGGGAGATAGGTTATCCCGTTCGAGAAAGCTAGTTATTCTAAGTAGACGTTGTCTCACCGCTCATTCTGTAGGTTGTCCTACCAACTCATACATGTGATCGGAGTTGAAGAATATACTTAAAAATTAATTTCCTACAAAATTTTTTTACAAGAAAATTATAGAAGCAAAGGAGGTAGCGTTAAAATACTGGACAAAGTGTTTTAGAGTACAAAGGTGGTATCAACATTGGCAGTAGATCAAGAAACAAAGAACATGCCTTAGATATGTGATGAAACTTAGAGACAGTGGATCCAATAAAAGAAAAATCAAAATAAAAACTTTTAGGGCATAAGCTAGAAACGTGAATGTGTGAAGACTTGTTTGGTCAGAAACTAAGATGAGGAATAATCCATACTTGTGGACCCTCTGTAGGATGGGGTGCAAAGGATTTCAGGGGTATGTGAGGATGCTTTGACTCAGGGTGTGGCAAGTCATGTTTGGTGAATGACTATTAACTTTGAGGGAACTAGCATACCTATGCTCACTGGGATGGGGCTACGGGCGTGGTGTATATTGGGGAAGACTTAGTTGATAGGACATTTGCACCTTATTTGGGTGTAATGGCATTCTTTTGTGAAAGCTTATGTCGTCATACTAGAGGGGATGCAACAATTGAATCCATAGGGCATAAGTCAAAGCATAAGGGATTCCATTATGCTATAGTGTGCTATTTGTTTGAATGTTTAGTTTTGTTGATTATTATTTATTATTTACATGTTTTCCCAATGATGGTCCAATGAAGTTGGTATGGATTAAAAAAATTCCAATCCAACTCTGAACATATAAAAAAGGAAATTTTAGGGTTACATATGTGCGATAACTTAGAAACTTGAATCTAGAGTCACCCTACATTATACCTTAGGATAAAAGGAATAAAATGGATACTATCTTAATGATATACAGAAGGATGGCAAGAAATATCAACATAGGACCTGTAACTGTGAAGTCATCACCATCCTTGATAATAGGGTGTTGCGTTTGAGGAACAAGGATATACACACAATGAGAATATCAAGAGAATTTCAGGGTCGCGGAAGAGCTGACAGGGAGGATACAAAGATCACTCAACGACAATATGTAACCGGAAGGGTTTATTATACCCATAGAGCTCGTGCATATATGTTTTACATAAGACTATGGTGAAAGATTCATCAAAGAATTATGCCAAAGCATTTTACTAGTTTACAAGCTATGTTTGATATGGCCCGTCAAGTTGAGGTAGAATTAACTAGGGAATAAATGTCAGAGAACTTTATTTGAATAGATAATTATTCATTTTATTGATCAAAACTTTAAATATGTATGATGAAATTATCACCATTTGAATTATATGATAGGAAAAGTTTGTTATTAAGTATTGGAATTTTGAGTTAATAAATTTAAAAGTTTAAATGTCCTGAGATTGAGACCTAATAGTGCATTCCTTAATGGAAAAGACAACCATATTGTTGTTAACACAGATGGTTAGAACAAGAAGTAACATGAATGGAGCGTCTTAAGAGGAGTCCTCTGAGGCGTAGGGATAACAAGGGAGGGAGGCACAACCACTCCCACCCTAGGCAACGGTTGTACCTAATGATGCCATTACCATGACTATAGAAGCTGTGGTAAAGTTTGCCAAACATGTTGTGGATCAGTTTATATCAGGTCCAAAATCCAGCACCTGCACCAGCAACAGTGCTAGCACCAGCACCACGTCAGGAAGAGGCAAAAACACAAGCAGAACAACTCCTAGAACTTCAAAAGTTACGACCACCTAAATTCGAGGGTTTGCCAAATAGTGATTAGCAAAAAAATGGTTCTAAGGAAATAAGGAAACATTTAAAAGTTTTGGGAGTTGAAGAAAACCAGAAGGTGGCTATAACCACCCATCAGTTCATTGGAGCAACCCACCACTGGTGGGAAAAGTCAGGGAGGATCCCGCCATGGATGCAGATATGATGAGTTGGGATGAATTTGAAGAGATTTTTTATGATAAGTTCTTCACATCAGCCATGAAACAACAGATGTAGTCGGATTTTATATAACTGCTACAAAGGCATATGACGATTGTAGAATATGAGGCAGAGTTTAATTGCCTCTCCGGGTTAGATATTTACATGTAAAGTAATTCTCATTATTGATAGTGAAAGATGCATAATTGATGAATTTCATCAAACCAGGTTTTCTAAGGAACTCATCCAAGATGAGCGAACGAAAGCCATGAGATTTGCTAAAGGACTTTGTATGGACATTCACAAATTCATAATTGCTATAGACTTATGGATATATAGGGAAACAATGGATTAGACAATGTTGTTAGAGCGGGAATTCGCTTTTCAGGCTAGTGTGACAAATAAAGGAAAGTGACCTACGCATTATAGGCCACAACAACATAGCCAAGCACAGCCAAAAAGGTAACATCAAAGAGGAGGGCTAATAATTAGAGACCAACCCCCTCAAAGGATAAATCAAGGCCAACACTGCAGGCCAGGGCAACAAGTGGTGCCACAAGTACAACAATTACGTAGCCAGGAAGAAGTGCATGGAGCGAAGAGGATAAGGTTATGTTTTCGATGTGATCAGAGAAGACACCTAGCAAAGGTTTGTCCCAACCTTCAAAGACAAAATAAGCAACACCAGCCACAACAAGTTCGTTATCAAAATGACCACCAACAACAAATGCAAGTGCCTCAGTAGCCGCCAAGGTGCCAACGACAAGTTTTGGGACAACAACCAAATAGAGGTCCACCGTTTCATTGGGCCCCATAGCCTAACCGGCAACAACTGTAGCAACAAGCCAAGATAAACGCCATGGCAGATGAACTAGACCTCCACAGCTAGCAATAATTGAAGGTACATTCACCGTATTTAATGTTATAGTACACTCCTTGTTTGACTCGGGTACTTTTAGATCATTTATATCTAATGACCTAGTTAGAAGATTACAACCATTGACCACTCTACTAAAAGAGGGAATAAATGTATTCACTCCCATAAGGGCCAGTGTGTTTTTGGAAGAGAAATGTCAGTGTGATCTCAGGTTTAGCGATGGTACACTTTTGGCAGAATTAGTGGTAATACCACTTCAAGGCTACGATGTTATCTTGGGGATGGACTGGTTATCTTAATATGAAGCCCAGATTGATTGCTTAAAGAGAAGGGTTACACTAAAAATGCCTTTTGGTGAAATAGTAAAAGTCTACGGTACCTTAAATAAGGTTCCTAGAAATCTTATGGATGCACTTTTCAAAGCCTTAGAGTAAAAGATAGATTACCAACTATTGATGGATGAGGAGACTTAGACACCACAAGGTGCTATCGAAGATATTTTAGTTGTTTGGGAGTACAAGGAGGTCTTTCCTGATGATCTACCTGGATTGCCACCACATAGAGAGACAAGATTCAAAATCGAATTACACCCAGAAACAGATCCCATAGCTATTTTCCCTTATCAAATGACACCAGTAAAACTAATCGAACTAAAGACACAATTAGATGAATTAAGGGAAAAGGGAGTCATTGTCTTAGCGAGTCGCCTTGGGGAGCACCAATGCTATTTGTTAAAAAGAAGGATGGCCCTTTGAGATTGTGTGTAGATTACAAAAGGCTAAATCAAGCAACAACTAAGAATAGATACCCACTACCAAAAATTGATGATTTATTATATCAACTTAATGGAGCTACCTACTTTACAAAAATTAATCTTAGGTTAGGATATCACCAGTTGAGAATTATGGAGACAGACATCCCAAATACTACCTTTAGGACTCGTTATGACTACTTTGAGTTCATAGTCATGTCATTTGGGCTAACTAATGGCCCAACTACCTTTATGGATATGACGAATAGAGTATTCAAACCCTATTTAGACAAATTTATTGTTGTGTTTGTGCATGACATTCTCATCTACTCAAATATGGAAGAGGAACATTCAAATCATTTAAGAATTGTCTTCAAACGTTGAAAGAAGACTCATTGTATGCAAAATTTAGCAAGTGTGAATTTTGGATGAGAAGGTCAAATTTTTGGGACATGTAGTGTCAGTAGAAGGATTATCAGTTGACCCAACTAAAGTTGAGTCCATTATGAACTGGAAGCAAGCTAAAACGAGGACTGAAATTCACGCCTTTCTAGGCTCGGTAGGATAGATGGTTCATACAAGACTTTTCTAAGCTTGTAGAGCCCATGGCTAAGTTGACCAGGAAAGGTATTAAGTTCATTTGGGATAACAAGTGTGAGCACTCCTTCCAAGAACTTAAGAAAAGGTTGACAACTGCCCCAGTACTCATTACTCCCACATGTGGCATTGATTGTGTCTTTTACACGGATGCTTCAAAGAATGGGCTAGGAGCAGTGTTGACGTAAGAAGGAAATGTCATAGCTTATGCTTCCAGACATTAAAGATACATGAAAAGAATTATCTCACACATGACCTAGAGTTGGCGGCAGTGGACTTTCCCTTGAAGATATGTCGCCACTATTTGTATGGTCAAAGATTTGACTTGTTCTCGGATCACAAGTCCTTGAAGTATGTATATACCCAGAAAGAATAAAATTTGAGATAGAGGAGATGGATGGAATTCTTGAATGATTTTGATTTTCAATTGCATTATCACCCTGGTAAAGCAAACATGGTCGCTGATGCGTTAAGTCAAAAGAACTATCAACACGAGATAGAGAAAGTAGAGATGTACCAACTGATACATGAGTTTAACTTAGGGATACAAATGAATGGAGAACAAGCATACTTATGCACCCTAGTATGTAACTCTGACGTGGACAGACAGATCATAGAGGCCCAAGATTCTGATGAAAAACTAAGGAAGATTAAGATAGTGACACAAGAAGATGTAAATTTTGAGTTTTGGATTGGTATAAATGGGTCCTCAAATTTAGACACAAATTGTGTGTTCCTTGCAATGAAACTATCAAATAGAAAATTCTCGATGAGGCACACAAAACAAAGTATAGTTTACACGCAGGAGGAAACAAGATGTATCTGAACCTTACGAAGGTATATTGGTGGAAGCGCATTAAGTAAGATATTGCTAGCTATGTCTCCAAATGCTTGACATGCCAGCAAGTCAAGGCAGAGCATAAAAGACCATCTAGATTACCACAACCACTACCAATACTCGAATGGAAGTGGAACAATATTACTATGGACTTTGTCAGTGGTCTACTCAAGAATATGAAAGGGGAAGATACTATTTGGATCATTGTTGACAGATTGACAAAGTTTGTACATTTCCCACCATCAAATCCATAGATACGGTTAACAAACTAGGAGAACTATATGTCAAGAAGATTGTGCGACTGCATGGAGTACCCAAATCTATAGAATCATACAGGGACTCGAAATTCACATCTCAATTTTGACAAAGCCCATAGAAGGAGCTAGGAAGTAGAATTACTACAAGTACAACTTTCCACCCTCAGACAGATGGACAGTTCGAGATGGTTATATAAATACTAGAAGATATGTTGAGAGCTTGCATCCTTGATTTCAAGGGCAATTGGAGCAAATATTTACACTTGGCAGAATTTGCCTATAATAATAGTTACCAGGCAAGCAAACAAATGGCTCCATATGAAGCTCTTGACGGTAGACACTATAGGTCACCATCATGTTGGGCCGATTTTGAAGACCATGTGCTTACAGGGCCAAAACTAGTGGAGGAAATGAATGATCAAGTCAAACAAATTTAGAAGAGATTGACCACAACACAGAGTAGATAGAAAAGTTATGCAGACAAGAGAAAACCTCTAGAGTTTCAGACAGGTGATAGAGTTTTTTTGAGGATCAACCCTCAAAAAGTGATCAAGCGATTTGGTTATAAAGGAAAACTATCACTGAGATTCATTGGTCCATTTCAAATACTTAGACGGATTGGCAAATGTGCCTATGAGCTGGATTTGCTGAATAGAGTATCCTCGATCCACAATGTGTTCCACATATCAATGCTGCGGAAGTATGAACCAAATCCCCTTCACATCATAAACTGGGAAGAAATTGATATTTAGGATAATGTAACCTACGAGGAGCTAGCCATCAAAATACTAGATCATAAGGTGTAGAGTCTAAGAACAAAGGACATCCCATTAGTCAAAGTCTTTTGGAGGCATCACGATGTTGAGGAAGCAACCTGGGAATTAGAAAGTAAAATATGAGAAAACCCCAATCTATTTACCAGGATTACTTGTGTAATACCCTGGCCCCAGAATTTGGTCACTATGCTACTGACTGAGCACTAGTTCCTCAACTCGAGACATAGTGTAATACCTACAATTTTAGTATTGTAATACCCAGAATTCGAGTTAAAAAAATATTATTCAAATATACAGTTACTGTTCAAAAATATGGTCACTATTTTGTCGGCAGGCAAATTAAGATTAGGTGGCTACTGTAGCTACAGTAACAGGCATTGTAGCTAAAGTAACAAACTATTAGCTACTGTTCAGTTTCGTCTTTTTCTGCCAGAAAAATCTATATAATCCCCCCCCCTCATTATGAAAATTCATTCTAGCAAGAAAGAAATAATTTCTTTGCTTACTCTCTTCTCTTCTCTTTTTCTTCGGTTGTTTTAGATAACAAATATAGTAGTAGGAAGGAGAAAATCCCAGTTTCTGCATAATAGTAGTGAAGATCTACTGTTGAAGTAATTGGAGGGTTCTTCTGATTAAAACAGGTATAATGACTTTGCTCTAGTCTCTATTAAAGATTGGAGATGTCGTTATTCATTTCAGTATGCATACGTAGTCTACTGTTCATATACGATATTGTTCATACGGTACTATTCACTGTTATTATTTAGCACTGTTCATATATACGGTACTGTACATATGTACTATTCATGAACAGTTATTAAATCACAGTTTCAAAACGTAGATCCTGAAGACTGATAAGTGAAATCTCGGAACAAGGGGGAATAACAACTCAACGATTGAGGTGCAAGTGATTACTCTACTCTCTAGTATTATTTGAATTTTAATGCTGAATATGTGATGTTTATATTGTTGGAATGCCTAGAAGTATGCAAGAATGTTGATTTAATTAGTTTCCTTTCTTTTTAATTTATATTGCTTATAACCGAGAGAGTATGCTCTGTAGTTGTGTCTTGTACGATCTTCTACATTAGAAATCGAAAGTGATTGTTTTTATTTATGAAAATATTGATTTATGATGTCATAGTGATGGAATGTTTAAACATTGATGAAATATTTATTATGCTCTGTACACAAAAATAAGATTAAATAAAAATTTCAACTACGTACTGGCGCGGGGACAGACGTCTTTCGTGTGTGTTCCATGCAGAATTAGAACTGGTTGTCAGGATTGATACTAGAGTGGACTGAGTTTCAAGAATGATCCCACTTCACAGAGAAGGGTTTGAGTTTCAAGATTGATCTCTTTACCCAGATCTGGAGCACAGAGGTTACCCCTTTCGGTCTAATTAACGACTGTTGATAAATAAATGTTTGAAACGCCTAATGAATGATAAGTGTTTGCATGTTCAATGTTTGATTTAAATAATGCTATTGATGTACTATGTATGATCCACTACGCTCTTGAGCTCACCCCACTCACTCCTTTTCAGATATCTATTGAAGACGTTGTTTTGGTACATGAATGTAAAAAAAAATAAACTTTAATTGTTATTTTCAATTG
>JAJIYU010007350.1:0-19322 GCA_030144865.1 Tinospora cordifolia | reverse complement strand
GGATAGGTCTTTTTGCAAGTTTTTGCCTTATTATTATTATTTTTAGAATTTAAGGGCATGTTGCCCATAGTTTTTATGCTTTTCTACTGAAAAGTATTTTGAAGACTTCCGTTGTAATTATTAATTTTTTTTTAGAGTTTAGTAATCTCAATTTCTATTATGAATAAAATAGTTGAATTTCTTTATCTCTTTTAATTTGCCTTGATTTTATTGAAAGTTGTGTATTCTTGAATTTTGTACAAAGGCATGAGATATTGAAAAGAAAAGAACAAGTGTGTGTCGCTTGTAAAGTAACATGACCCAACCCGCCAATTGGTTAAGTCTACCGTCAAAAGGAATGGTGGTTAAGTCCAACACTCAAATCAAAGAATGCGGGGGTTGGGGTGTTACATATAGTGACTCGTATGGGTGTTATGGGTGTTCTTAACATATTCTTAGAGTGTGTGGTTGCAGGGCGCAACTAAGAGATACTTGGTATGTAGCATCAAATGGAAAGTGACAAAGAAATGTCTTTCCACTCTAAAGAAGGGTATCTAAATTAAGAACATCAAGAGAGTAAAACCCATTTCATTCTTAATGTCAACTACAACCAAAAAGTTGCTTGAATCGTTTAATGCATGATAATGTTTGAATTTGGATATGCCATTGATATGGCATAGTAACTTAGTTGTTTAATAAATGATGTACTGGGCTATGTGCTTATCCCTTCCTTTTATTTCTCAGGAATTTGAAATACATGATCAAGCTTGCTAAGGAATTATAAAGTCTAATTTTCAGAAAGTTTCTATTTAAGGGCATATTGCCCAAATTTTGAATAAAGACTTCTGCTGAATTTTTGTTTTAAATTTTAAAGTTATGTACTCCTTCTTTTGATTATATGAATTCAATAATATATTTCTTTATTTTATTTTGAATAAACAAAGAGTTTGAAGTTTTCTTTTATTCACTTGTATTATCTTGTTGAAAATTAAACTCAATGGAAGTTTATTTACGAGTATTTTAATAAGTGTTAGAATAAAGGAATTGAGATGCAAGTTGTGTACATGTAAATGTAACATAGGACCCAACCTGCCTTGTGGTTGAGCTTAAACCTGTCTCAAGGGGTTTAGGGTGTTACAAATGTAGTATCAGAGCCTAGGCTTCAGGTGCCTTGTGCTAGAATAAGAAAGTCAATCAATGGCTGTTTGACTAGAATTAGAAACTCAAATTAGTGTTTCTCTTTGAATCGAATTGAATCTTGAATGCCTTGGGCTAGAATTAGAAAGTCAATCAATGGTTGTTGGACTAAAATTAGAAACTCAAATTAAAGTTCACTCTAAATTGAATTGAATCTTGAATGCCCTACCTTTTATTTTTGAAATTGAAAAATGTTTTTAAAAGTGTTTTCAAAAAGGAAATATATGTTTTTGAAATGTTTTGTTTGGATACAAAGACTACAAGCTGAGCTGATAGTGGGTAAGCCTTATCTCGAGTAAAGCTAAACATTGAAAGGGAGGTGGGTTATCTCGCTCTAGAAAGCGCGGTTGCTAAGCAAACTTTTGTTTCATTGCCCGATCTGGAGGTTGTCTTACCAGCTTATACGAGTAGTCAGAGTTGAAGAACACCCTTACTTTCTATATAAAGAAAATTATAAGGTGAAAAATTAGGGCAAGAAACTGATTAGAAGTCGAAAAAGATGTCAAAGGTGATATCTTGACTAAAGAGAGGTTTTAAGTCAATCAAATTGAACCATAGGTCCAAAAGAAAAACCCAAGGTAGAAATGCGGTGTAGCCATGCGTGGCACAGTGGATCAAAAGCATAAATCTTTAGGACATAGGCTAGAGACTATAACTTATGTGAAAAAACAAAATTTTTGATCAGGACACGGGACTGAGAAGCTTCTATATCTTTTGGTTTCTATGTAGTATGGGATGCATATGAAGTCGGGGTTATGGAGGAAGCTTGGATTCAAAGAATGATATGCAATGTGTGGTGAATGATCGGTAACTCTGGCATAACAAGTTTTTTTATGCTCGCTAGTATGGGACGATAGAGTATAGTCAGTTTGGGAATCTTAGTTATCGAGCAATTGGCAAAATTGTTTGGGTGCGGCTCTATTCTGTGTAAAAGCTTAAGTGGAAGGGATAGAGTAATATGGGACACTTGAACCTGAAAACTTAGGTGGAAGCTTAGAACCTTGTTGTGCTAGCTTGATTGTATGATTGTATGGTATGCATGCTTTAATGTTTATTTACTTTGAGACCAAATCCTATACCCATGCATGGAAAGAACTTAAAAGAAAAACTTTTAGGCCATTGAACAGATTGAAAACCTAGAGACATGAATCTAGAGTCATGATAGTACAAACGTTTCATGAGGCAAATACTGACAACCTACTCAAATTGTAGAAAATGGCAGGAGCAAAGAAGTACGCAACTTGATCGACCACTCTGATGAAACTAAGCAACGGGAACAAAAACTGTTTACTAGAATGGAGGCACGGATGGAAGCCATGATGAATGAGATGTCACAGAGGGTGCTGGATCAACTGTTAAGGGCACTTCTGCAGATAATCCCTCAAGTGGCTCCATAGCCTCAAGTACTTAAACCTATCCAAGTTCAACAGCTAGCACCTGTGGCCCGAGATCTCGAACATCAGAGGGTTCAGGAGGGTTTGGAAATAGAGGAAGATGCTGATAGAGCTACAGAAGCTCCATCCTCTTTCATTTGATGGGACCACAGATTGCATCTCAACGGACTACTGATACCAAGAGACGGAGGAGATTCTCAATGTACTAAAGATTACTGGGTCGAGACCGGTGGCACTGGCCACACGCCACTTCAAAGGGCCAGCCAAAAGTTGGTGACGTATGATGAGGATGGATCCTAATATAGATGTGGATGCCATGAGCTGGGAGAACTTCTTAGAAATCTTTTATGAAAAGTTCTTTCCAGAGGCAACCTTGAGCAAGCTACAAGAAGACTTTGTTCGACTGAATCAGAGAGACATGACTGTAGCTAAATATGAAAGGAAGTTCACTAAACTGGCAAAATTATCCCTGAATTTGATCAGGGAAGAGAAAAGAAAGGCCAATCAATTCTCACAGGGTCTCAAGATGGAGATCCGAAAGGTAGTGACAACTCTAGGCCTAAAAACTTACAAAGACGTCCTAGAAAAGGTTTTAACACAAGAACAAGAACTCAACCTAGAACAAAGGTTGAGGGGGAAGAATAAGAGGCCCATGAATGAAAATGATTAAGGGGCTTAGAAGAAAAGAAAGAATGGTGGGAAAACACCACATACAGAGAAACAGGGGTAGGCCAAGAACTAGTTAAGAGAATAAGCAAGGAAGCAAGGGCTTTGTTTTGTGTGCAACCAGAAGGGTCATCTAGCTAGAGATTGTCCTAATGCACAAGCTTGAGCTCCTTAGCATCTGCCATAGTAGGGATGAGGTTAGAACGGTCGTCTTCAGAGGAGGCAACAATAGCCGAATGCCATTCAAGGGCATAACCAGGGCCGTAGGCAAAACTAGGCCAGACTATTCGTTGTTGAGGCTCAAGAAGACCAAGTCCCTTTAGTGGAAGATACATTTTTATTGTTCAATGTTGCCGTGAAATTGTTATTTGACTCAGGTGCCTCTAAATCTTTTATTTATGAAGAACTAGCTAATAGGTTACAACTTGTGATGAAAACACTACCTGTAACTTTGAATGTGTCCACACCCATAGGGACCACAGTGACTTCAAAAAGAATGTGTAGTTGTGACCTAAGGTTTGGGGATAAACTCTTGACAGTTGACCTATGTACGTTACCTTTTTATGGCTATGATGTAATCTTGGGAATGGATTGGTTAGACCAATACCAAGCCCAGATAGATCGTCCTAAAAGATGGGTGACCATAACCCTACCTTTAGGAGAAACCTATAGAATCAACGGAGATATGCGAAGACTACCAAGAAATCCAACCATAGCCATGTTGAACTGCTTAAGGCAAAAGAATGAGCTTGAGGAACTCTCTGAGGAAGAACCAGTTGAACTAAAGAGAATCCAAGACCTAGCAGTGGTTAGTAAGTACGAGGATGTGTTCCCAGACGACTTACTCGGACTACCACCAGCTAGAGAGTTAGAGTTCAAGATTGAACCTCACCCTAGAATTAACCCTATCGCCATACCTCCTTACAGAATGGCACTAGTAGAACTGATTGAGTTAAAGTCTCAACTTGATGAGCTCCGAGAAAAAGGCTTTATCAGGCCAAGTAAATCACCTTGAGGAGCTCCAGAGTTGTTTGTGAAAAAGAAGGTTGGCTTTATGAAACTTTGTGTCGATTATCGAAAGCTAAACCAAGCTACGGTGAAGAATAAGTATCTTTTACCAAGGATTGATGACCTACTTGATCAATTGAGAAGAGCCACTCATTTCTAAAAGATTGATCCTAGGTCAGGATATCACTAGTTGAGAATCAAGGAGTCTGATACACATAAAACTGCCTTCAGAACAAGATATGGACACTTTCAGTTCACTGTGATGCCCTTTGGTTTGACCAATGCCCTAGCAGCATTCATGGACTTGATAAATCAAGTGTTTAGACAGTATCTTGATCAGTTTGTGGTGGTATTCATAGATGACATCCTAATCTACTCCGAGTCAAAGGCAGAACACTTAGAACACTTGCAGATAGTATTGGAGACACTTAGAAGGCATCAATTTTGTGCCAAGTTCAACAAATGTGAGTTCTGGATGAAGACAGTCAAGTTTCTTGGTCACTTAGTATTAGCAAAAGGCATCTTTGTACACTAGAAAAGGTGGAACCAATTATGGATAGGAAGCAACCCAAAATAGTTACAAAAATCAGGAGCTTCTTATGCCTAACCAGGTATTACGAAAGGTCCATCCAAGATTTCTCCAAACTAGTAGAACCTATGACCAAGCTAATCAGGAAGGAAGTTAAGTTTGATTGGAATGAAAAGTGTACACAATCATTCCAAGAGTTGAAGAAGAGATTGACTACGGCCCCTGTCCTAGTCACTTCAACCCATGGTGTTACCTATATTCTCTATATTGATGTCTCGCTGAGTGGACTTGGAGCAGTATTGATGCAGGAAAGACAAGTAGTCGCTTACGCCTCACGATAACTGAAGGTCCATGAGAAGAATTACCCTAGTCACGACCTAGAATTGGTAGCCACTGCATTTGCCCTAAAGATTTGGATACACTAGATTTATGGTAAAAAATTCGATCTATTTTCATATCATAAGAGCTTGAAGTACATCTACACCCAAAAAGAGTTGAACCTCAGGAAACGTAGGTGGATGGAGTTCCTCAAGGACTATGATTTTCAATTACACTACCATCCAAGGAAGGCCAATGTGGTGGTTGATGCCTTGAGTAAAAAGTTCAACCACCAAGAGGAAGAAAAGGGCCAGATGTACTAGTGATTGAAGACTTTAGGTTGGGGATAACCTTGAATGACAAGCAAGCCTACCTTTACAACATGTCTTGCCAACCGAATCTACTACATCAAATCAGGGAGGAATAGAGGCAAGACAAGTGGCTTGTCGATCTGATAGAAGGAGTTGAACAAGGTAAGCATTCTGACTTTGAGTTAAATGCTGAGAATATCCTAAGGCTCAAAGAAGGAATCTGTGTACCTCAGAATGGACAAAGTAAGCAAATCATACTGGATGAGGTTCATCAAACCAAGTATACAATGCATCTAGGTGGAGATAAGATGTACCAGAACCTCATAAAAACTTACTGGTGGACAGGAATGAAGAGGGATGTGGCTAAGCATTTTGCCAAGTGCTTAACCTGTCAACAAGTGAAAACAAAACATAGGAAACCCTCTGAAATGTTACAACCACTCCCTATCCCTAAATGGAAGTAGGATAAAATTGCAATAGATTTTGTCAATGGTTTGCCCAAGAATCAGAAAGGAGAAGATATTGTTTAGGTAATCGTGGATTGTCTCACCAAAGTGGCTCACTTCTTGTCAATTAGATCCACAAACCAAGTTAGTAAGCTGGGAAAAATTTATGTGAAAGAGATTGTCAGGCTTCATGGTGTGCCCAAAACTATTGTGTCTAATAGAAACTCTCACTTTACTTCATAGTTCTGGCAGAATCTACAGAAGGAGATGGGTACTAAGCTTACCATGAGTACATTATTGCACCCTCAGACGGATGGTCAGTCTAACAGAGTTATCCACATCTTAAGGGATATGTTGAGGTCTTGTGCTTTGGACTTCAAAGGCAATTGGAGCAAGTACTTACACTTGGCCGAGTTTGCCTATAACAATAGTTATCAAGCCAGCATTAAGATGGTTGCATTCAAGGTTCTTTATGGAAAACCCTACAGATGACCTACATGTTGGGCTAAACTCGAGGACCATGTATTAACTAGACTAGATTTGGTGGAAGACATGAATAACCAAGTCAAGTTAATACAGAGGAGGCTGACTGCAGCACAGCATCGTCAGAAGAACTATGCTAACAAGAAGAGAAGACCACTAGAGTTCCAAGTCGGGAACAAGATATTGTTGAGAATTAGTTCTCAGAAGGGCATCAAGAGGTTCGGATTCAAAGGGAAGTTATCGTTGAGGTTTGTCAAATCTTTTGAAATACTTAGAAGAATCAGGGAATGTGCTTATGAGTTGGACCTACCAAACCAAAGGACTTCACCTTATAACATATTCCATGTATCCATGTTGAGAAAGTATAAACCTGACCCCTCTCACATCATCCACTAGGAGGAAGTAAAAATTTAAGATGATGCTACTTACAAAGAAACACCAGTCAAAATCCTTGATCATAAAGTACAGATTCTACGAACGAAGGATATTCCGCTAGTGAAGGTACTATGGAAACATCACGGGGTAGAAGAAGCTACCTAGAAACTTGAAAGCGAGATGAAAACCAAGTATCCACACTTATTCACTAGAAATCATTAGTTATGTACAAATTTCGAGGACGAAATTTTTCTAAGGAGGGTAGGTTGTAATACCTTAAATTCTTTGTACTCAATTAAATGAAATTTATCATTTATTTAGTGAAATTTGGGTGCAAAATAAAATCGGGCTCATTTCAGGGTTAAATCTGGCAGGTTTCAAAACTCTCATTTAGTGCTCCTTAGGGACCCAAAACAACTTGAAATAAAGTAAGGTGACATGAACCAACTAAGGGGACAACATATCCAAAAATTAAAACAATTGGTTGAGGTTAAGGTTTTCATTTGCCAAACGTCCTTCAAGGGGTCCAAATTAGAAATAATTGTCCTTTAGGATACTTCGGGGAATCAAAATGACCCAAAACGTAATGGAATGACATGAACTAACAAAATGAATGACATATCCAAAAATCATAACAATTGGCCGAGATTTGGATTTTCATTTGCCTAATGACCTCAGTATTAAATAAGGAAAGTTTTTAAGGAAAAATTACCTAGAGCCGAACCATACCTTAAAATGTACATTAGGTTCACGTGATTCCAAAACTATAGGATATAAATCATAATTTTATGTAAATAAAGAGATATTAATTTTTATTTGATTTTTGTGAACCTATAAAGTCATGGCCACCCCTAACACGCGCACATTACAGGGGTGGAACACCATAATCATGTGCACCCTACCCTACCCAAAGCTCCATGGGACGTGTCCATCATTTGAATCCTTGTAAAATGATCCCATCTTCCATGCAAATGATTCAATACACCCACATTAGTAGACGTTTTATATGATCTAGAAACCATGAGACATGATTCCATATACACCCCCACTTGATTGTGTACATCTACACCCACTTAAGCTAAAATTGGTCCAACCATGTATATGTGTGTGTGTGCACATATGTGAACAACCCTATTTAGATAGTTTCTTGGAACTAAGATGAGCATCTTTGACTATTATATGGTGTCCTCTCAAATCTGATATTGTATACCAATGCTTGATGTCCTAGAAATAAGAGAATGGGAAAGTATTCCTTAGGTGTTTGTATGATGAGCAAGTAAGGAAACCAAAAAGGAAAGTTGTCAAGAGCTCATATGGGACGTCCCATTTGAATTAGAATATGATTTAAACTTCTTTTGTGTTCATACGTAGTTAGGAAACAAGATTGTACTCATATCTTTTGAATTAGAAAGTCATAGTGGTCTCACTTGCCAATCGTGAGCCCACTTGCCCTCTTTATGCAAAGCATCCCCTTTGTGTTTGAAAACTTGCCCAACTTTGTGAGCTGCCCAAGACTGACCAAAATGTGCCCCCCTTGCTCTTAAACATCTATATAAACCCCCTTTTGCTCACTTTCATCTTATCCCAAAGCAAAGCACTACAAAAAATTGATGATACAACAACGTCAATTCCACAACGTGCATCAACGACTGTTCTAATAGAAGGCGTACAACAAACGTTCACAAAATGTCTGTTGTAAAATCGCTTATGTAAAATGTGTACGACAATGTTCACCATGAAAACATTGTTGAAAAGGCCATTACAATAAGCATACAAATGTTGTTCTATGTTATTATAACAATCATAGTTGCTCGTTGTTGAATGACACTTTCTACAATGTTCATTAGTCGACTGTTGTTAAAAAAACTTAAGTTATTACAACATACATTCGTGAACGTTGTCTATAGCCGTCTATAACAACGTTTATTTGACCGTTGTAACGTATTACGTTATATATATACATACGTTACTCATATGTTATACCTATATAATACCACTAATGCGTAAATAATGGTATAACCCGTGAATGGTGGTATAATGTAGGCATAACGATCGAATAATGTGCATATAAAGATATAGGGATAACGATAGAATAATGCGTGAATAATGATATAACCCGTAAATAGTGGTATAATGTAGGTATAACACTAGAATAAGGCACGTATAAAAATTTAGGGATATTGATCGAATATTGCGTGCATAATGTATATGATTTATATAACACGTGAAATGTTGTATAATGTAGAAATAAATATTGAATAATACACGTATAAAAATGTAGTGATATCGATCGAATATTGTGTGAATAATATATATAGTATATATAACACGTGAAATGTTGTATAATGTAAGAATAAATATTGAATAATACACGTATAAAAATCTAGCGATAACAATCAAATAATTAATTCGTGAATAGTGGCATAATGTAGGTATAACGCTAGAATAATGCACGTATAAATTTGTAACACCCCAATTTTCAACTGAACCTCCATTCACGTGTTACCTCATGTGTGGATCGTTGCTCGTTGAAAATCAAAATGCTACTAAAATTTTCTTCTGTCAAACATCCTTTTCTTTAAAATTAAACTCATAATAATGCAACAGAATCATTTTAAAACTACTATTAAATCAAAATGGTTAAACAAGAAAAGTCAGTTAAAGATAAAATAAACCAAAATTAAACCCACAGTAAGTACATTAAATTAATCTAGTGAAAATGAATAAAACATAACTTTCAAGTCATTTACCCCGGACGACCTCCCCACGAGGTGTCCAATTAGAGTGCGAGTTTTCTGACGTAGGTTACCATACTCTAGGTCCATGTGTACCTGAAAAATAAAGTGGGAGTGAGCTCGAAAGCTCAGTGGATCGATCCTATACATCACATGCGTTATATAGACCCAATCCAAAACATTTCAAACACTTTCAAACATTAGGCGTTCAAACATTCATTTGATGTAGTTGTAGTCTCAGACCAGAAGAGGGTTGAGATGCCTCTCGATATCCCTCGTGATCCAATCTAATCTCAGAGGGTTTCAATACTCGTCTAAAATCAATGGACACTCACATCACAGCCTAAGAGAGTGTACTTATCATGAATCGTACCGTCTCCCAAAGACTTCGAGCTGTCACAGTCAGCTCTGGGTGGGAATACCTACGATCCGCCTTGTAGCTCGATAATCTCAAGCAGTGACATATAGGAGATGTCACCTCGATCCATTTCAGGCTCGTCAATCGTACCGGTACGTAGATTCTTAATAATCTATCGTCTTATTTTAGTTTTACAACCAATCTCAAACATATCAGACATCATACAATACACTAGAGAATGTAATTCAAACTATGTTAGTAAGTCAACATGATAATGTGCATAAATCATCAATGGCATTTAAATGCATATCTTCATATTCATGCATGGTATAATTAAGTAAATCTCAATGTAAATCATTATATTCAATCATGGCATGAGATGATTATGTATAAGTCGAAATAAATCATCGTAGATCACACATCATCCACATAGACCAAACAATTTCAATCACTTTCCTAATAAAATTCTAATAACCTAGAACTATTCAACCAATTACTTTGAATTTTAAATCTGTATAATACATATGAGCAAGAAAGTTACGCCCACCTAATTTCACCGATCTTCAGGGCTCCTTGCTTCCCTTCGAGATCCTCGATACGCTAAAATATATAAATCTGAAATTTAACACTTAATAGAATTATGTTTAAGCTTAACTAATTCCTAAGATAATTATGAAATTCAAACATTACTTCCAACTAATTCAGGGTTATTCTAAAATTCTAAAATTTGATATATTCTAATTAAAATAGATTCTAAGTCTTCTAAATTTCCTTAATTTGAAATTGCAACTTTAATAATTTACTTGCAAGCTTTTATCATATAATCAGAGTTCTAATAACTTAATCATTGTAATATAAATAATTTATTAACATCATGATCAATTTAATTACGAACAAAATAAGACTTCTAGACGTTCCATATTTAGTTTCGAAGTCTAAGATTTTAGTATTTTCTTATAAAAGACTTTTAAACTCCTAGGGTTTATTTTTTATGTCTTTAACTAATTTATTTTATTAAATTATAAACTTATCCTAACTTAAAAGATTAATTAATTTAATTTTTATTAATTCAATTAATCCTCATGTTCAATAATTAATAAATAATCTCATATTGAATTTATTTAATTTGGATCATTAAATGAATTTTTCTAAATTATTTTTGCACATGCTTTAATTAAATTTAAATTTGTATCTAATTTATAATTTATAATTTTTATTTTTCTTTCATATCGAAAATCATGAAAATAAATCTCCTATTATCCAAAATTTAAAATCTCAAATTTACCTTCTTCGCCCGAATACGACGGTAGCGTATCAACCATGTATCCTAGTCAACAATCCACCATGCTGAACATCGTTCCTTTCTCCGTCTTCCTCTCTCTATGTTTCATGATTTCAAATCCAAATTTCCAACTTGGTCAACTAGAATTTCACACCTAAAATTCAAGTCACGGCCGGCCCATGAGAGAAAATTAAAAATCAAATTCCACATTTTCTTTTTCTTTTTAATCCCCTGTTCTTCACCCACAAAACCAGCAACGCACAATCCAAACAATTGCATTCAACTCCTCTTATGTATTAGCAACTACCAAGATGCCCATGCTTTGCTCTTCTTCATTTTCCATTTCAGCCCGTCCAGCAGCAGCAGCCATTTTTCTTCATCTTCGTTCGGCAGCTGCTGCAACAACCAGCAGCAGTTGCTGGTTTTCATCTTCCTCTTCTCGTTTGGACTATCCTCACACCGGAACCCACTTCAATTCCCTTGAAACAGAGCACAGACTCCTTCTCTATTCTTCCTTCCTCCGTTCGTAGTTCACGGTAGCACAGCTGCTTCATCTTCATTCTGCAGCAGCGACGAACAGCAGCGGCTTTAGCTTCCTTCTTCTTCTTCATTTGGTAACAGCAGTAACAGCTTCTTCTCCTCTCTGTCCAGTGGAAGCCACAATGATAGCAGCTGCATACATCACCGTCCCCTATTTTCTATTCATCATCTCTGCCTGGCGTTCCTCTTCATTCAGCAGCAGCAGCAACACCGGCAGCTGCATCTCTTCTTCTTCATTATCCTGTTCGTCTGGTGGTAGTAGCAGCTACAATAGCAGCAGTAGCTGCAACCACCCTTTCCCATCTCATCTTCATCATCTTTGTTTTGTCCAAAGCAGTAGCAGCACCATTACTCTGTTCTCAGCTGTGTCTCACTACAGTTTGATCTTCTCCGTTTCCATTCCCTACAGTAGCAGCAGCAAGCTTGGCTTGCTTTCAGTCCTCTGGTTTCATTCTTCTTGCTTCAACGCAGCAACACCACAGTAGCCCCTCCATTCTTCTTGCTGGTCGTCCAAAACCAAAGCACATTGTTCTTCTTCGTTTCCAGCTTCTTTCTTCAATCCTCTCAGTTCCAGCTCTTTCTTTCTGTCGTTCCTCTGTTCGTGCCGCCATACATCCGAGCAGCAGCATATTCTTCTGTCCTTCGTTTCACGGACCCCAACCAGCAGCCTCTATTTGATCCCATTAACGGTCGGTTCATCCATTTATAGAGCTGAAACCATCCCGAAGCTTCAACCGTTCACCGCCATACTCAACTACTCTAGAGATTTCTTGATTCATCAACCATTCATCCGGCCACCGAACCTAAAAATTTTGGTTTGGCGCCTAATCTTTAAATTTCCAGATTTCGTAATATATATATATATATCCATATCACGAAATCAATACTAATCATTTTATTTATTTAAAGCTTTAGTATAAATCAATATCATATTATTTAAAAACTTTCATATTAAACCATATTGTAAACTTGTAGATATATTTTAATAGTGTAATTTCCTTATTCATTTTAAGATTTCTGTCGTATGTATAAATTATTTATTTTTGTTATAAATTTTTTTAAAAAATTTTATTCACATCAAGATTTCTATCGACCACGAAAATTTAACTGTTAAATCTCATTCACCATAAATATAATTATATATAAAATAAAATAATCTAAACTGTTAACATTTTGTTTGAATAAGATTTTGATCAATCGTCGTCAATTTTTATTTTATTTTATTTATCTATCTATTCGCTTGCGACATAACATGCTCGCAAGGTCCCGGGGTGTTACAAAAAATGTAGGGATATCGATCGAATATTGCGTGAATAATATATATGATACATATAACACGTGAAATGTGGTATAATGTTGGAATAAATATTGAATAATACACATATAAAAATCTAGCGATAACAATCTAATAATTAATTCGTGAATGATGGTATATATATATAACTAGTAAAATGTAGTATAATGTAGAGATAAATATCGAATAATGCGTGTATAAAAATCTAGCGATAACGTTCAAATAATGCGTAAATAATGGTATAAATAACCAGTGCAATGTTGTATAATGTAGGGATAAAGATCGAATAATGTCCGTATAAAAATCTAGCGATAACGATAGAATAATGCGTGAATAATGGTATATATAACCTGCGAAATGTGGCATAATGCAGGGATAAAAATCTAATAATGCGCGTATAAACATATAGCGATAACGATCGAATAAAGCATGCATGATGATATATATATATATATATATAACCCGTAAAATGCAATATAATATAGGGATAAAGATCAAATAATGTGTGTGTAAAAATCTAGTGATAACAATCGAATAATGCGTAAATAATGGTATAAATAACCCATGAAATGTGGTATAATGTAAGGATAAAGATCGAATAAAATCAGTATAATAACCTATGAATAATAACCCGTGAAATGTGGTATAATGCGTTAATAATGGTATGAATAACCCGTGAATTGATCACTTGTATCATTTTTGAATAAAATTAATATAATAAAGTTCACATATGAATAACATTATTCATAGATGAGTCAAAAATAAAATAATCTGCCCCAGAAAACAAAATACAATGATAAAATTCAAATGAAAAATAGTTGAGATTGTTATAAATGAACCACAATCGCGTTCAATTATACATATCTAAAATATCGAAAATGGTATTGCACATTGTCCTTGAAAAACTGTGATGCAAGATATGATAACCTAGCTTCTTCCATTCTGCACTTCTTTAAGACCCACTATGATTGGATCCTACTGTCAACATTGAATCGACCTGATCTTTCATCGTCACTCTTGGTGTCTTCATTCTGCTTCATTCTACCATGCAAGTACAAATTAAGAGCCACCCTTTTCTGTAGCTCACCACATAAAAATCATGTGAAATTTCCTTTCCATTGGCAAAACATTCAGCAAAATAAAACATGAACATTCCACAATCACACTCACCTTGCTCTGGTAGATTATCAACCACTTGCACCTTGAATGGCTTACTCCTAAATCTATCCTTTTGGTCAACTTTCGATTCGTAAAATCTAATCATCCAAGATAAAAAGGAAGAATGGTGGAATAAGCTTGAACTGCCTCCATTAACGCAGCATCAACAGTAGGAGTACGCAGGAAATTGTAAACATATATGCAACCCTCGTGAATGCTGATGCAACCTAGTATCAAGTGGAACGCAGCCACAACATTAATAGGAAAAATGACGTAGTCAACATCAAACCACGGATTTTTGCAATACATGTAGTGCCCTAGCATATACTCCATAATTACCATCTCATCTCCTAACACAGATGCATCCTTTTCTTTTTCGAATCTACCATAAACAGACTGCAACTTTTGATTGAAAAAGTTATCTGTCGTTGTAAACTTCATCTTAATCAATTCGTCATACTTGTTTTTCTTGCGCAAGTAATAGAACATCACATCTACATGCTACCAATACAAAATTTCTACATTACAATAAAAGATTTAAGTCATGAATAAAAATTGTATAAACATGAAACATTCAAAACATAATAAGTATGTTGTTTGTATAACATCTCATTATACTGAAATAATAAATATAACAGAGTTTAAGAACACATTACATAGATGATATTGGTATCATATCAATATAACATGTATACAAAACAACATAACATAGTTTAAGGACATGGAATATATAGGTGAAATTGGTATCATATCAGTATAATATGTGTATACCGACATTGCAAAGTGTCCAAAACCCTATATTTTGTATCATGTTGGTATATTATCAGTATAATATCTGTAAGCAATAACAAAAATTTAAACTTACAGAGGAGGAGATAGGTTGGCCTGGCGTGATCAATGTGTAAAACCATTCTTTATCAGTGATATCAGCGATTGAAAAATCAAAAGCTGGATTCAAATTCTTGTTACGATCATGATATACTTTATTTGACGTAAATAATGTGATAGATGTTAATATCAATGTATTATAAATAACAACAATGTTCAGAATGCAAACTTGATCTCTAGGAAAACTTACTTCAAGCGCTTCAGCCAACCCTTTTGAATCCACTCATCAAACTCATCTATAGCACTGTTGTCTATATCTTCAAGCAAACAGATGTCTAAGGGGGATAGTCATCCCTTCACAATCTCCTTTCCTTTATGTTTATCTCCAACAGGACGCCTCTCCCTTTTATTAACTGTAGGAGGTGGAAGAAGTGGAGTGTGATCTTCAGTAGAGACAGTTGAGGTCACAACATTGACGACCAACTCAACAATTTCATCAATCGTGGTTTCTCGTTCACATTCAATAGGTGCATGATCTTTCGATTCATCCTCATCAGCAACCTAGGTCAGTGAAATTAAATGAGAAATGTCCTAAAAGCAGATAAATCAAGGACAGTTAGATTCATAAAAACTACAAAAGTATAATATTGAATTAATAAATGAATCGTATCATGATTTTACCATGGTTGATGTTTTTTTCTTCCTTCTTTCACCTTCAGTTATTGTTGAGTCAACCTTTAACATGAAAATGTACAATATTAATGGATAATGAAAATAAATGCAAATGACAAATCACAATCCAAATAAAGTGTTCAAAACTACCTTCCTCTTTTTGTCGGTATCACTAATAATATCTTGCAATGCCGTCAAAATCTGGCTTGCAGCTTCAACATCTATACATTTTTCCCTACTAGCATATTCTTCTTTACAGTCTTCTGCTTTATTTACATCATCTTCCTACATAAAAAATGAAAAATTTAGTGAGTCAAATGAATGTATAGAGTTGGTATAACATCAATATACACAAGCAAACAGTAGATAACAGCAAACATACAATATATAATATATTATACTCATGGTATAATGTAGGTATATAAATGGTATACTACTATCATATCATTACTATACTACAATGAAAGTCTAAAAAAAATTATTGGTTTTGAAGCTTGGAACATTTACCTTCTGCAATAAAGATTTCAAATAATTAATTTCTTCAAAAATCTTATCAAAACCCTCTTTCAACATTATTTTGATCTCATTACAATAATTGCATTGCCTTCCAAGTATACACATGGTTGCTACAAACTTATTTACAGGAATATTACCGCCAATAGGTTTATTTATAGGAAACGGCAAAAGAAATATTGGAGGATCAACAAAAACATCGTAATCTGGAATTGATGTTGGACCACATCTTGTTCTACAATCAAGCCATCCATGTATGGCTACAGTAGCTCATTGGGGCTTCCTACAAAACTTTTGAACTGAAAATAAACAAATATGAGATCATAAGAAATTTGACAATAAAGAATAGTTCAATTATAATATAAATGTTGTGTATAATATATGATCAAATACATGAAAAATTACCATATTAACATATAAATTGTTTGACACCTTCTCCATGCTCTTGAAATTGGGCGTGCCAATGGAAGTCCAGTTTAGTATACAAGGAAATCCATTAATGAATCGATTGGCAAACAAACCATCAGTATCAATAAAACACTCATAAAATCAAACTTGTAATGCAATTGGGAATCCAAGAAGCCTGTACATGATCACGTATTTGCCCCTCCCAGCTTCCAGTCGGATTGCATTCGCTATAAAATTACCCTTCATAGATTCTATTGTTGTGTCAAAAAGAGCCCTGCCCCAGGGATAATCTATATATTCACCAATTTGTACAAGTTCAAAATCAACTTCATTTAACAACTTTTCTATTTTATTAAGAAACAAAAAACAATTAATAAAGAACAAAACTACAATCCTCACAGCATTATCATCATTCTCCCATACCCTATTTGTAAATATGCCAACTATACATTTCTTATTTATCCTCTCCACTCTCTTAAAGTATTTATCCTTCAAAATTTTACCCTCAAAACCAGTCGTAATGTTTCTAGTTTTTCCAGTGCATTTCAAACCCATTATCATTGCAAATTCAACTATGGAGAATTTTGCAATAATGTTATTGAAATTGAAGACTAGAATAGACTCATCTTCTTTAACAACCTCTCTCAACAATATGTTATGAATAATCTGAGGTTGCCAAAGCAACTGCTTCATATCAAGAAAGTGACCAAAACAAGTATCCTAGAACTAGAACAACTTGTAATCTGTCAGAGTGGAAATTAACATGTTGTGTGCGTTCAAGTTAGTCAGGCACCCAACCTTGGCTGAATATCTATCTTCAGGTTTAACAATATATTGATATTCCTGCAGATGTATAATACCAAAATAACATGTTAAAAAGTGTATAATAACAAAATAAAAAGGTGTATAATATCACAATAATCATTTCAATGAATGTAACATCATTATACATCTTTATATCAGAATAAACATTATAATAGTATAGCATCTTTATATTCTATTATCGTAGTTTAAAGAAAGTTGAACAGACCACACAACCATTCACTATCACATTCAGACGAATACAAAAACAAGATTCGGAAGAGTGTCATCTACCTGGTTCTCAACATTTACGTCCATCCTGTTGGTAGAAGATCAACACGCGTTCTTCATTGTACCAGTGGAAATCACAAGTAAATGAATAACTGAATCGAAAAAGACAGAGAGATTATGGTACAAAAATGAAAACAACCTAAATCAAAAGTTGAATAGCAAGGATGTGATTTGCGCGCATATATATATATATGTACGACATTTCTGAATGAACAATATGGGTATAACATAAGAATAATACATGCATAATATTTGAATAATAGGAAAATATGTTTGAATAGTGGTATAATGTGAGGATAATATCTGAATAATTCAAGTATAAAAATTGTTCGGTTGTTTGGCAAAAAAATTAGGGATGAATAATGCGATGATAAACGAATAATGCGCATATATATATATATATATGTGTGTGTGTGTGTGTGTGTGCATGTACTTTAATTTTGACTGAATAATGAGGGTATAACAAAAGAATAATTTATGTATAATGTGTGTAAATAGATGTATAATGTGAGAATAATTTCATAATAATGCGAAGATAAACGAATAATGTACGCATATATATATATATATGTGTGTGTGTGTGTGTGTGTGTGTGTGTGTGTGTGTGTGTGTGTGTGTGTGTGTGTACTTTATTTATGACTGAATAATGCAAGTATAACAAACGAATAACTCATGTATAATGCGTGTGAATAGCGGTATAATGTGAGAATAATTTCATAATAATGCGGGGATAAAGATTGTTCGGTTGCTTGGTGCCAAAGTTCGGCAATGACATGTGAATAATGTGAGAATAATTTCATACAATTATTTATATAATTGATTACATATATAAATAATGTGACATACCAATATATACACACACCATGTTATTTGTATATCATGCATAAACAATTACACACACACACACACACATATATATATACACGATGTTATTTGTATATCATGTATAAACAATTATATCAATAATTGTATGTATAACAATTATATATATAGATATATAGATATTTGTATGTCACATTATTGACATATATAACAATTATTTAAGTAATTGCATGTATAAATAATTATATATATAGTGGGATAATGTTAAAATAACAATTGAATAATGGAAGTATAAATTTGTTGTTCCTCTGTTTCTGTTGTATCAATTATATAAATAATTTTATGTATAATATATACATACATACATACATACATACATATATATATATATATATGTATATATATATATATATAATGTATGCATATTTGGGTTAACTGATACCCAAATATACATACATATATTTGGTATAAAATAGCAAATATATGTATATATTTGCTATATGAAGTAAAAGTACTAAATTATTAATTTTTAATGATAAACTAAATTTTTAATAAATAAATGGACTACATTCAAAAAATCAAATTTAAGTCTAAATTCGCTTTAATATAAAAAGTTTCTATTATATATAGCATAGATAAATATATTAAATGTTTTGAAAGAATGTTCTTATATTATTTTACTTATTTTTAATTGTTATTTGATAAATTTTAACAAAACAAGATCATTTGACATTATTACAGGAAAAAAAAAGAATCTTTGCATTTATTTTAATAAAATATGATAGAATACGTTTAAAATGCAGAATTCTTACATAATTTCACTAACTATATATGCATTAATAATAATAATAATAATAAACCATATATTATTATTATGGTTAATAATGAGTTGCATTATACCATTATTCATGCAT
>JAJIYU010007349.1:0-19318 GCA_030144865.1 Tinospora cordifolia | reverse complement strand
ATCATACAATGATAATTAAAAACAAGTTTCCACTCATTTTTATATTTATTTTAAATTTTTAAAAAATTCATGTTGACGTGGACACATTATAAGACCTAGGGTGATCACATATAACAAACGAATAATTCATGTATAATGCGTGTGAATAGTGATATAATGTGAGAATAATTTTATAATAATGCGGAGATAAAAGAGAATGCGCGCATACATATATACTTTATTTAAGACTGAATAATGCGAGTATAACAAAGGAATAATTTATGTATAATGCAAGTGAATTGCTGTATAATGTGAGAATAATTTTATACTAATGCGGGGATAAACGAATAACGCTCGCATATATATATATATATATATACACTTTATTTAAGTCTTAATAATATAGGTATAACAAACGAATAATTCATGTATAATGCGTGTGAATAGTGGTGATAAACGAATAATACGTATATATATAAACGAATAAACGAATAATGCTGGGATAAACGAATAATGCGTATATATATACT
This sequence comes from Tinospora cordifolia, assembly GCA_030144865.1. Taxonomy (NCBI): domain Eukaryota; kingdom Viridiplantae; phylum Streptophyta; class Magnoliopsida; order Ranunculales; family Menispermaceae; genus Tinospora; species Tinospora cordifolia. The sequence continues at coordinate 18,809 of JAJIYU010007349.1, read as the reverse complement.
TTATTTATGACTGAATAATGTGGGTGAATAGTTGTATAATGTGAGAATAATTTCATAATAATGCGGGTATAAAGATTGCTCGGTTGCTTGATGCAAAAATTCGGGAATGGCAGGTGAATAATGCGCGAATATATATATATATATATATAATTGTATGTATAATTATTTATACATACAATTATTTGTATAATTGATTACATATATAAATAATGTGACACACACACACACATATATATAATTATTTGTATAATTGATTACATATATAAATAATGTGACACACACATACACACACACACACACACACATATATGTCGTGATAACTAGGCTTAAAATTTTCTTTGGTTTATTATTTTGCAGTTTAATTAGTACTTAAATTTATATAGTAAAATATATTTTATGATATGGTTCAACAGCTTCGAAGCTCAAATGGAAGAGACATGAATATGATATATTTAAAAGCTCAAACACCATAAGTAAACTATATTTTGAACCCAACTTTGATTATAAACTTTTATTCTTATAATGTTTATGTTATTTTTAATTTGTTTATGTATTATGTAGTCACAACAAGGTAGCAAGCCCACCCATGAAAAAATTCCTTCTGAGAATGCTAGATGCGAATCATTGAATTGGCATCCGAAAAATGAAAGACATGAAGAAGTTGTAGCAGTAGGAGATATTTCTTCTACAGATCCTATGGCTAAAGTTCATGGCCTCCCATTAGGGTTTAATTGTTAGAGAGTTTGGGTTGTAAAGGTAGTGAATGAAGATGCTGATTTATATAGACCAACATAAACAATTCATTACTTTAGTGATGCTGTTGGAAGTACAATTGCTTGACCAAAGAAGTACATAAGATTATTATAAATAGGTATGCTTTTATAAATTAATTATTGTGTAAAACTGCAATATTTTGATACATTTCTTCTATGTTAAATGGTAGGTTTCATAGACATTTTTTTGTCACACAAAGGTTTTCTCTAACTTTTGACTTCTTCAAAAGGTTGTTACTCATTATTTTTGTCACACCTTCTTCTTGGAAAATCACCTCCACAACCGTCACTACTGCTACTATTGTTCTTCTTTTCCTCACAGCTACTGTTCTTCTTCTTTAGTATAAGGTGTCTAATCTTCATTCAAATTTTCAACTTTCATCTCTTTCACATTCATGACTTATAATGTTTATTGATTACTATTATAGCTTTTGGTTTAAAATAAACAATGTTGATTACTATTATAGCTTTTGGTTTAAGATTGACAGACAATATGAAATTTCATCTCTTGCACGTATGCCTATTAAGAAAAATTAATATATAAGTCTAGGTGTCCAATCCCCTAATGGGGCTAAGTGTTCTATGGATCATGTAACACTATGCATAGTATCCTTTTTAGTTTTGTTCTTATATGCCTTTGTTAGATATTGAGTTGATTTAACTATTACATTTAGCCTATTATTTAGTACAAGTTGAATGTTTGTACTACAATTAGCCTATTATTGCTAATCTACTTTTCTCATGCAATCAAGATAGATGAATACCTTATACAAACACATAGACACACACATATAATGCTCTTCCTATTTAGTGCATTTTTGTCTATATAGAGAAAAATTAGATCAGTTATTGGTGAAGTTGCAGATTTCATTTCAAAAGTGGAGGCTGCAACTTTCGTTGAAAATACTCCAAAGAAACAAGAACTATCATCATAACTTAAAACAAAGAATGAAATTTCTCATGACAATATTGACTTAGGCAAAATAAAACAAATTAACTGTTTTTGTATCTAAACCAACAATATTACTAGCAGAGTCATGCTTGATACACAATATCATACCAAGTGTGACTTTGGTAGTAGGTTGATCATCAAAGGTTTCATTTGCTTGGGATACGGTGTTCATCTATCTCGGGCTGTACCAAGGTGAGTCTACTTTTGTAGTTACCATAAATATAACAAGATCTCTTACATGAATAATTATACAGTGAAGTAGTATAAAATATTTTATGCAATTGATGAGCTTCTAAATATGAATTTCTGATATTCAATTCGTACTTTTTTTATTCTAGTTTCTTGTACACTTAGATTTATTTGCATAATGGACATTTCTTGCATGTTATATTTCTTCCATGTTAATTAGATTTTGTTTCAAGCAGGTCATAGCTTCAATATGTTGCATCCAATTAGATTGAAGATAACATTGTAATTTGATGTTATCTTCAACCTATCTGTGTCTTAGCTTTCCAATGAGTCATACTCATTGTTACGAAACATAATAATCTTTGGAACTCAATATCTATTATTTATTATAGTTAGCCTATTATTTATTATAGTTAGCAATATTTTGAAATCTTTCATAGTTTGTACTAAAAATTAATTGGTACCATTTGAACATCCTATGTTAAGGTGAAAGAGATAATGTTAACATGTGCCCTCTTGACTGTAATGTTGTTCCAATATGAAGACCACCCATAATGATGTATTACCCTCTAAATTACATACTCAAATCAATGACACAATGACCATTGTCTTATTTACTAGTTTGACTCTAGTATACTTAGTCACACACACCAACATAAGAAAAAAATAATGGAGCTTCTTGTCCACGAGAGGGAAAGTAAAGTGCAATTCTTGAGCTAATAGGCTAACCTCAAGGGAAAGTACAACGCAATACTTTAGCTCTTATTCTTATTTTTTCAAATTAATCTAATTAAGTTCATTTTTTTTTATATAAGTATATACAAACATTGGAGAAATGGAGAACTTGAGTTTATATGCTTGTATTGTGTATCAAGATGAGACGTGATGATCCTCAAGAACAAGTTTTGCTTATAGAACTTTTTATTTTATTTATTAGGATTAATAACGATAAGTAGTGCATGTAAATAATAATTACACTTTTTGATGGATTGTATATATTTTTGGCACTATGAAGTTTATTATTCTTAAGTGATACTAATGAGACATTTGAAATGATAGGACAAATGTTTAATAATGTTTATTTTATATTATGAATTTATAGATACAGGTAAATATATGCAATATATATTGTACTAAAATATTTTTATGATTAAAAAAATTGACACATATGACAACGTTCAATTTTTGTTGTAAGATATATGATATAACAATGTGCAAACAATTGTTGTTGAAATGCTAGAGCTTTCACAACGGGCACATGCATGTTGTTAAGTAATAGACATACAACAACAACTACATTACCGTTGTTGAAAGGTTAAAAGGTTAGGGTTTCCACAACGTTTGTCCGTTATTATAACACATAACAACAGGTATGATGACCGTTGTCGAATATATGTTAAACGATTGAAGCATTTAACAACGTGCAAATGTTGTAACCTCTGTTTTTAGACCGATACACAATGCATTACAACAACAAGCTTGTGACCGTTGTTAAAGGTTAGTTTTTCTACAACGTGCACCTATTGTTACAACAACAGGCAGAGTGATCATTGTCAAATATGTGTTAAAAGATTGAAGCATTTAACAATGAGCAAACGTTGTTGTAACCTCAGTTTTAGACCGATACACAATGCTTTACAACAATAGGTTCGTGACCGTTGTTGAAAATAGTCGGCTGTTTAACAATATCCTGATCGACAACATCACCATGAACGTTGCCGTATGGGTATAACAACGAACATTGCACGTTGTTGCAAGTGCCATTTCTTGTAGTGAGTTAAATATTTAAAATGATCCACTAGGCTTTGTGCTCACCATTCTATTTTCTAACTTTTTAGGAAATTGATAAATAGAGGCAGCAAGATAACCATTTAGGTAACATTTTTCTTAGAATATTTTACTTAGAAAGTTTTATTTAATTGTAAGGGCATGTTGGCCATTTTTGTTATTTAAGATTAATTTTGCTGTAATAGACTCAAAGGTTATGTACCTTGAATTCTTGAAAATAAATTAATGATATGAAATTATTTTACTTAATCATTTCCAAATGTTATATTTTTTTTGAATTATGGCACGAGTAATGCTATGTACCCATTATTTCCAATTAATGATATTAAAATTTTATTAAGATCTCTTGTTGCTTTATTTAGAAATGTTTATGAGTTTCCAATTATGTGATACTTAGAAATCCCAGAGAATGGATAAAAATGGAAACTATGAAAAAGAGAAATAATGTGACACTGACTTCCCTCCTGGTCGAGTGGTGCAGTCCACATCATCCTTCTCAAGCAAGTATGGGAAAGAATCGAATTTGGGGGAGGTGGGGTGTTACATGCTCCATACCCTGCATTCCTACACATCTTATACCATGCAGAAACTAGAGATACAAGATCCTCTCGATCTCGTTTCCTAGACCAATCAAGCATTTTATTTTCATTTTAGTCTCTAACCTATATCCTAGAAGTTTTCATTTATGATCTATTGTGCCATACTTGGCAACATCCGAGTCTTTACCAATGGTTTCTTTCCTAGACATAGGGTCTCAAACTGACACCCCATATTCCTATTCTAATACTACCTTTGGTTCCATCTTTGTATTCTAGTTTCCTTGTCGTAAGTACCAACTCCTAGTTTTCACATAGAAAATAATTGTGTTCTTCAACTTTGACTACTTGTATGAGCTGGTGAGACAACCTCCAATCGGGCAGCGAGATAGAAGTCTACTTCGCAACTGGCCATCTAGAATTGGATAGCTAATTTCCCTTTCAATGTTTAACTTTACCTAGGACAAGACTTACCTACAATTAGCTCAACTCGTAATCTTTCTATCCAAACAAAACATTTGAAAACATATATTTCTTTTCAAAAAGTAATTTTCAATTTCAAAATAGGAGGTAGGGCATTCTAAGTTAACTCGAAGTAAAGATCTTACCTAATGAGTCAACTCTTTTTGATTCTTCCCCAGTACATCTACTGATTGAGCTCTAGTACCACTTTGGTATCAGAATAACCATCTCGTTCTAGCCAAGTAACTACTGCCTAGGCTCTGATGCCACCTTTGTAACACCCTGCCTCCATCGCCTAGATTATCCCAACATGTTTGCGTCACGTGCTTGCTCATTAGGCGTCTCTTTCTCTTTTTTTTAGGCGGCCAAGGAGGCAAATGATATCATATTATTTCTACTTCTTTCGATCTCAATTCTATGAGACAAGAACTTAAGCAGATTTCATAAAGCACATGTGAAATCATTTGATAAAATAAATCAATATCATTAATTAAACTGAATATTCATGAAGTATAAGGATCCTTGAGCTTTGTTACATTAAACTAACTTTAAAATAAAATAGAATTTAAGGCTAACGTGCCTGACTTAAACATTTTATGAATTGAATTTAATTCTAACAATGCAACATTCGTTCAAAAATTCCTTGAAAGGTTAGAAAAGGAAGGGTGAGCTTACATGCCCAGTGGATCATGCTAAATATTTAACTCATCATTTCAAATTAAATAGAAGATGCATAACAAACACTGCAAAAGATTATGTGATTCAAACAGTTGTTTGTTAATAGTTGATGTTAAGATCGAAAGAGTTAAGCCTCAATATTCCATATTTAGGGGATGAGGTCAAATCTGGACCTTCGAATTATCATCGATGAAGTAGGGTTAAATCAGAACCCTCGATTCACACCCCAAAAAAAACCCGTTTGGAACACTTATGACAAAAATTCATTATCATGTCGGTACGTGGTTGATAATTTATGTTTAATCTTTTATTGGTGATAAATAGTGGTATGACAAATTCAAGATAAGAGTAATTAACATGTATTCATGGAGAGCATGTCATAGCATTGATTATATCATCACAATCATGCATCCATAACATATAACCTGTAATGCCATAAATTCTCTGTACTCAATTAAATAAAATTAATCATTTATTCAGTAAAATTTGGGTGCAAAATGAAACTGAGATTATTTCAAGGCTAAATTTGGCAGGTTTTTGAAAGTCTCATTTGGTGACCTTTAGGGACCCAAAACAAATTGAAAGGAAGTAAGGTGACATGAACCAAGTAATTGGACAACATATCCGAAATTAGAATAATTGGTTAAGGTTAGGGTTTTCATTTGACAAACACCTTGCAAGGGGTCCAAAGTAGAAAGAATTGTCATTTAGGGTACTTAGGGTGATCAAAATGACCCATAACGAAATGGAATGACATGAACTAACAAAATGAATGAAATATCCAAAAATTAGTACAATTGGCCAAGATTTGGATTTTCATTTGCCTAGTGACCTTAGTGGGTCTTTAATAAGGAAAGTTTTTGTGTACACCCACACCCACTTAAGCTAAAATCAGTCCAACGATGTACATGTGTGTGTGCACACATGTGAGAAATCCTATTTAGATAGTTTCTTGGCACCAAGATGAGCATCTTTGACTATTATAGGGTGTCCCCTCAAATTTGATATTGTACACCTATGCTTGATGTCCAAGAAATAAGAAAATGGGAAAGTATTCCTTATGTGTTTGTGTGATGAGCAAGCAAGGAAACCAAAAAAGAAAGTTGCCATGAGCACATAGGGACGTCCCATTTGAATTAGAATATGATTTAAACCTCTTTTTCATTCACACATTGTTAGGAAACAAGATTGTACTCATATCTTTTGAATTAGAAAGCCATAGTGGTCCCACTTGCCAACCAAGAGCACACTTGCCCTCTTTATGCAAACCATCCCCTTTGTGTGTAGAAACTTGCCCAAATTTTTGTGAGCTGCCCAAGGCTGCCCTAGGACATCCCATATGCTCTCATGAACATCTATATAAACCTCCCTTGCTCACTTTCATCTCATCCCAAAGCAAAGAGTTGACACTTCCCTCTTTGTTTGTTCTTGTCCTCTTCTTGACACCTCTTCTCACCCTCTTTTCTCTCTTGTGTGAGGAGTTCTTATTTCAGTATTTTAAAGAGTTGTTGAAGAAGTTTTTATTGGTGGTTAAAAGTCTTAAAGTTTTGAAAGTGGTAGATAAGGGGAACCTCTGTCGGATTCAAAAGGAACTCGGATTAAGGTGGAGGGAATTTCTAGTACTCCTTTTTTACTACTTCAAGTTTTTAGTATATTCATGTTTGTTTTAGTTTTTAGTATGTTTATATTTCAGTTTGAAGCATGTTTAATCAAGTTTTATTTTCAATTTAACATGTTTTCATGTTTTAATTCATACGTGATAGCATAACATGCTTAGAAACCATGCTTAGGTTTATTTTTGAATTTTCAAGCATGCCATATATGTTTTCCATGTGCTCTTGATTATTTAAATTCTGATATTAATTATTATGATCTTGTTTCATATTTATTTGAAATTAAATATGAGAAAGTGATGATAAAAACCACATACCATCATAGTAGTCTAAGTGATGCTATGGGTGTTCTTTGCGTCTAGTTAGCGTATATGAGTAACATCACTAAGTGTGGATGTGTTTTAAAATACTTGGAATGTTGACATGTGATCCTTATTTCCAATGGAATGTGACAAGATGAATTGTCATTCCATCCCAGAATATGAGTATTTTAATGAAGAACATCAAGGGATTAAAACCTCCTTTTGGTCAAATATACAACACTAACAAGATATTGTTTGAAATGCTTAATGCTTGTAAGTAATTGAAATTGGATGTACTTTTGATTTGAATTAATAAATTAGTAAGTTGATGAATGATCCAATGGGCTTTGTGCTCACCCCTTCCCTTTATTTTTTAGGAATTTGAAATGCATGATTAAGCTTGCTAAGGGATTAGAAACTCTATTTTTAGAAAGTTTTTCTATGTAATGACATATTGCCCAAATTTTGATTTATTAAGCCTTCCACTAAATTTTATTTTTGAGTTATGTACTCCCTTTTTATTATTTGAATTTCAAGCATTTATCCCTTTATTTTATTCAATAAATAAGGATTGAAATCTTTCTTTTATCTCTATTGTAATAGTCATATTAAATTTTTTGAAGTTAAATAATTGGATTGTGTGCTCATTGAAAAATGATAAGATTTGAGATAATAGAAAGTGATGCAAGTTGTATACTTGTAAATGTAACATAGGACCCAACCTGCCTTGTGGTTAAGCTTAAACTTGTCTCTTGGGGTTTGGGGCATTGCATAACCCTAAGCATGCATTTTTAGGCATGACATGTATAATCATGACATATTTCTAAGCTAGGCAACTATGCACATAATACTTGAATCAAAATAATAAGATAAATCTCAAAAATCACTTTCACTTTTAATCAAAATAATAAGATAAAACTTAAAAATCACTTCCACTTTTTATCGCTAATCCTTTTGATCTTTGATAGCACACGCTCTTTGATCCTTCCACCTCTAATCCCCTTGGTTGCTCGCACACCTTCTAGCGTAGAATTTGCGTAGAACGCCTAGTACTCCACCCCAATGCTACTCTAATTGTTGTTTATAACAACTAAAGAATGAAAAAGGTGCCAAGAGGGAGGCAATGAAAGTAAGAAGAGAACTTGTCTTGTTCTTGCTGAAATGAAGAGAATGGTGTGAGGTGCAAGATTTATATAGAGTTCTAATGGGCATGAATTGACTAGTTTGGAGTGTTTTAAATATAAAATACTTGTTAATTCTTTAATTTTTAATAAAAATTTTATTATTTTATACTTATTTATTCTATTTTTCATCAAGTTAAAATTTTTTGATTTTTCTCCCTAAAATATTTTATTTTTTATTTTTATATAATTTACACTTATATTGTCAGTTTCATACATTAATGTAGTAATAGCTTCATTTTTCAACCCAATAGGTTATAGCATATTAATATGAGTCATTAATTTATTTTTAACTGATTTCTTTATAAAATTTCCAACAACTATTTTTTCAGAAACTTTTCCTGATTTACCGTTTTTTCCAATTTTCCCACAATTATCTATATTGCATGATTTTCACCTTATTTTGGGTATATACTGTGTCTTAATGTAAAATTTTTATTTCTTAAACTAATTTTGTAAAAATCAGAATTTCAATCTAATTTCTAATACAATTTTTAGGAAGTTAATTTTTGAAATTTTAGTAATTTCTACCAATTTTACTGATAATCATTTTCCAAAGCTTCTCTCCTTATTTACTAGAACTATACTATGTCAATTTAGTGATTATGTGTCCAAAATTTTATTTCTTTTTCTTTTCCACATTAATTTGCATCCCAATTTAATAAATTTGATCATAATTTTCAGCAATCGGATTTCAATCATTACAAGGTTCAATCAATTGCTTGTTTAATAGTTATAGTTAAGACTAAGAGGGGTTAACCTCAATGTTCTTATCAAAGGAGGAAAGGGCAATTTTTATGCTAGTTTTCAATGGATCTAGGGTCTAACCCATTATCCAAGACTTTGGGTCTTACCCATGTGAACTAGGGACAAACCCATCGTTTCAATCTTAAGAATACCCATGGTAATCCCCTTTGCGATACTGTGTTGGTACGTGGTTTTAATCTTAATTAATCTTTTTGTTAAGTGTAAAGCATAACATTCATAAATATAAACTGACATGATTTAGAAATTTAACATGTGAGCATGGTAACAACATAACATGGATCATATCATCGCATAATATATATCTTTATTCGTGTAAACCTAAGCATGTGACTTCTATTCATGTAAACATATATCTTTCTTTGTTTTTTCAACATAGAACATGCATATTCAATTATAATTTTACATGAACATGTTATTGAAATCAAAATAATAAAGTAAAATTTAGAACTCACCTCCACCTCAAATAGCTTTAATTCTTAACGTTCTCTATTGAATCTCCGTTTGGCACAAAATTTGCGTAGAACTTCATTACTATTACTCTAATTGTTGTTTAGAACAACTAAAGAAAGAAAAAAGAATGACAAGAGGGGAGGTAGGGAGAGCAAGAGGGGACTTGTCTAGTTCTTGCAAGGATAAAAAGAATGGTGTTCATGCTTGAATTTATATGTAGTTCTAATGGGCATGAATTGTCACGTTTGGGGTGTCTTCATTTTAGAAACCCTTCTAAAACTCTTCCTCTTTCCATTTTATTTGTTTCCTGTGCATAAGAATTAGTAAGTAAAGGTTTTAGAAGTTGCTAACACATTCTTTTGGGTTGATTTAATTTTAGAAAGCCTTTTAATTCTCTATTTTACTTGTTTTTCAATCACATATATTAGTAAGTAATTATTTTAGAAGTTACTAATACATTTTTTTGAGTTGATTTCATTTTACAAACCTTTCTAATTCTCTATTTTACTTGTTTTCCAAGCACATATATTAGTAAATAATTATTGTAGAAGTTGCTGATACATTCTTTTGAGTTGATTTCGTTTGAAAAACCTTTCTAATTCTCTAGTTTACTTTATTTAAATTATTTTAAGTATTAAAAAAGGGGTATTACAACCTACCCCACGTAACATAAATTTCTTTCTCAAAATTTGTACTTGTTTTGATACTGTCTGATAATGCATTCTTGATGAAGAGGTTTGGGTACTTTGTTTTCATCTCGCTTTCTAGCTCCCAAGTTGCCTTTTCCACTCCATGATGCCTCCAGAGAACTTTGATTAAGGAAATGTCTTTTGTTCTTAAGCTTTGTACTTTGCGGTCGAGGGTCCTAACTACTGCTTCTTCATATGTGGCATCGTCTTGGATGTCCATCTCCTCTTAATGGATTATGTGAGAGGGATTGTGTTCATACTTCCTCTGCATCGACATGTGGAACACATTGTGGCTTGAGGATATTCTATTTGGTAGATCTAACTAATAGGTACATTCTCCAATTCTTCTAAGTACTTTGAATGGGCCGATGAATCTGGGTGACAACTTCCCTTTATATCCAAACTGCTTGATTCCTTTTTGAGGGCTTATTCTTAAGAACACTCTATCACCTGCCTAAAACTCAAGAGACATTATCCTTTTATCAGCATAACTTTTTTGTTTATGTTGTGTTGTGGCCAATCTCTTTTGTATTGATTTTATGTGATTGTTTATCTCCTCCACTAGATATAGCCCAGCAAACATGTGATCCTCAATTTCAGCCAAACAGGTTGATGATCTACAGGGCCTCCCATAGAGAACTTCATACGGATCCATCCTTATACTTGCTTGATAACTGTTGTTATAAGCAACTCTGCCAGATGTAGGTATTTGCTCCAGTCCCCCTTAAAGTCAAGGATGCAAAACCTCAACACATCTTCTAGTATTTGAATGACTCTCTTAGACTTACCATTATTTTGTGGATGGAAAGCAGTATTCATGGTGAGTTTAGTGCCCAACTTCGTTTGTAAACTTTGCCAGAACTGTGATGTGAATTAAGAGTTTCTGTTCAACCCTATGGTCTTAGGCATGACATTGAGAGTCTTTGCCACCTCAATGAGATGATCCACAATCACCCATACAGTATCTTCTCCTTTTTGGTTCTAGGGTAATCTGCTGACAAAGTCCTTGCCAATGTTATCATACTTCTATTTAGGGATTGGAAGCCTAGGCAGTAGTTGCTAGGCTAGAAAAAGATTGCAACTCTAATCAAAGGCGATATCAATGCCTAGACTTTAGATGCCTTGGGCAGAATTAGAAAGAATTGACTCAATCAGGTAAGACCTTTACTTTGAGTTAAATTTAGAATGGCCTACCTTCTATTTTGAACTTGAAAAATATCTTGGAAAGGCTTTTTCAGAAAGAAAATATATGTTTTCAAAGGTTTTTTTTAGAAAGAAAGATTGCAAATTGAGCTGATAGTGGGCAAGCCTTGTCTCGAGTAAAGCTAAACATTGAAAGGGAGATGGGTTATCCTGTCCAAAAAAGTGCAGTTATGTAAGCAGATTTCGGGTTTCGCCGCCTAATTTGGAGGTTGTCCCACCATCTCATACAAATAGTGGGAGTTGAAAAACACGCTTATTTTTCTATAAGAAAATTAGAAGGTGGTAATTAAGGGTAAAGGAAAGTACTAAAGTATAAAGGTAGTACCAAGAGTGGTACCGGAACTAGATAAGGGTTGAACCTTTCAACCAAGAAGTGAGACCTTAGGTTTAGGGAAAAAGACCTTAAGTAGAAAATTGGGTGTTGCCAAAGGTGGCATAGTGGATCGTAAATGAAAACTGTTAGGACATAGGTTAGAGACAGATAACGTGTGAAAATGAAACACTTGTATGGCTAGGACACGGGATCAGAAAGATTATGTATCTTTGGTTTTTGTGGTATGGGACACACAAGAATTCGGGGGTATGGAGAAATCCTAGACTCAGAGAATGACGGGCCATGTTTAGTAAATGATCAATGACTTTGGAAGAGCTTGTTTCCCTATGCATGGCTCGTAATATCTTAAATTCTTTGTACTCAATTAAATGAAATTTATCATTTATTTAGTAAAATTTGGGTGCAAAATGAAACCGAGCTCATTTTAGGGCTAAATTTGGCAGGTTCCAAAACTCTCATTTAGTGCCCCTTAGGAACCCAAAACAATTTGAAATGAAGTAAGATGACATGAATCAACTAACGAGACAACATATTCAAAAATTAGAATAATTGGTCAAGGTAAGGGTTTTAATTTGCCAAACGATCTTCAAGGGTTCCAAATTAGAAAAAAATTGTTATTTAGGTACTTCGGGGGATCAAAATGACCCAAAACAAAATGGAATGGCATGAACTAATAAAATGAATGAAATATTAAAAAATCAGAACAATTGGCCAAGATTTGAATTTTTATTTGCCTAGTGACCTCAGTGGGTCTTAAATAAGGAACATTTTTGAAAGAAAATACCTAGGGCCAAACCATACCTTAAAATGTGCATTAGGTTCATGTGATTCCAAAACTATAGGATATAAATCATAATTTCATGTAAATAAAGAGATATTAATTTTTATTTAATTTTTGTGAACCCATGAAGTCATGGCCACCCCCACTTAATTGTGTACACCCATACCCACTTAAGCCAAAATCAGCCCAACCATGTACATGTGTGTGTGCACACATGTGAGTAACCCTATTTAGATAGTTTCTTGAAACCAAGATGAGCATCTTTGACTATTATATGTTGTCCCCTCAAATTTGATATTGTACACCCATACTTGATGTCCAAGAAATAAGAAAATAGGAAAGTATTCCTTGTGTGTTTGTGTGATAAGCAAGAAAGGAAACCAAAAAGGAAAGTTGCCATGAGCACATAGGGGACGTCCCATTTGAATTAAAGAATGATTTAAACCTCTTTTGTGTTCACACATAGTTAGAAAACAAGATTGTACTCATATCTTTTGAATTAGAAAGCCATAATGGTCCCACTTGCCAACTATGAACACACTTGCCCTCTTCATGCAAAACCATCCACTTTATGTATAGAAACTTGCCCAAATTTTTGTGTGCTTCCCAAGCTTCCCAAGCTGCCCAAGGATGCCGTAGGACGTCCCATATGCTCTCATGAACATCTATATAAACCCCCCATGTTCACTTTTATCTCATCCCAAAGCAAAGAGTTGACACTTCCCTCTTTCTTTGTTCTTGGCCTCTTCTTGGCACCTCTTCTCACTCTCTTTTCTCTCTTGTGTGAGAAGTTCTTATTTCAATATTTTAGAGAGTTGTTGAAGTAGTCTTGTTAGTGTTTTAAAGTTTTGAAAGTGGTTGATAAGGTGAACCTCTGCCGGATTCAACAAAAACTCAGATTAAGGTGGATGAGATTTCTTAAATCTCTACTTTGCTATTTTAAATTTCTAGCATGTTCATACTTGTTTAAATTCTAATTTTTAGCGTGTTTTATTTTAGGTTCAGCATGTTTAATCATATTTTAATTTTAGTTCAACATATTTTTATGTTTTAATCACTAATGAGAGCATGTCATGCTTAGAATTCATGTTTAGGATTTAATTCAATGTATCAAACATGCTATACAATATTTACATGCCTTCTTGGTTGTTTAAAATTCTGATATTTACATTTTGAATTTCTTTTATGATTATGTGATTCTTAAATATAAGAAATTGAAGATAAGAACCACGTATTATCATAGTCGTATGGGTGCTATGAGTGTTCTTAACACATGCTTGGAGTGTGTGGTTGCAGGGCGCAACTAAGGGATACTTGGTATGTGGCATCTAATGAAAAGTGATAAAGAAATGTCTTTCCACCCTAAAGAGGGGTATCTAAATTAAGAACATCAAGGGAGTAGAACCCTTTTTAGTCTTGACGTCAACTACAACTAAAAAGTTGCTTGAATCAGTTAATGCATGAAAGTGTTTGAATTTGGATATGCTATTGATTTGAAATAGTAACTTAGTTATTTAATGAATGATCCACTAGGCTATGTGCTCATCCCTTCTTTTTATTTTTTAGGGAATTGACTTGAATCATGAAGGCCATGGATATTAGATTATTTTTAAGGTTTGAAAGTTCTATTAGAAGGGCCTATTGCCCAAATTTTGAATTTAAGACTTCCATTGAATTTTATTTTAGTTTTGAAAGTTATATACTCAAGTTTTGATTTAAGAATGTAACTTTCTTTATTTTATTTGAATAAATAAAGAGTTTGAAGTATTCCTTTATCTAATTATATAGCCTTATTCAATTGAAATTTAAGTGATGTATCCATGAACATTTTCAATTAGTATTTAAATAAAGGAATTGAGATGCAAGTTGTGTACTTGTAAATGTAACATAGGACCCAACCTGCCTTGTGGTTGAGCTTAAACCTCTTTCTAGGGGGTTGGGGTGTTACAAAAGTGGTATCAGAGCCTAGGCTTTAGGTGCCTTGGGCTAGAATTAGAAAGTTAATTAGTGGTTATTTGATTAGAATTAGAAACTCAAATTAGGGTTTCACTTTGAATTGAATTGAATCTTGAATGCCTTGGGCTAGAATTAGAAAGTCGATTACTAGCTGTTTGACTAGAATTAGAAACTCAAATTAAGGTTTTACTTAGAATTGAATTGAATCTTGAATGCCCTACCTGCTATTTTTGAAATTGAAAAACATTTTAGAAAGTATTTTCAAAAAGGAAGTATCTATTTTTGAAATGTTTTGTTTGGATAGAAAGACAACAAGTTGAGCTGCTAGTGGTTAAGCCTTGTCTCGAGTAAAATTAAACATTGAAAAGGAGGTGGGTTATCCCGCCCTAGAAAGCACGGTTGCTAAGCAGACTTTGGTCTCACCGCCCGATCTGGAGGTTGTCCCACCAGCTTATACGAGTAGTCCGAGTTGAAGAACACCCTTACTTCCTATAAAAGAAAATTAGAAGGTGAAAAATTAGGGCAAGAAACTGTTTCGAAGTCGAAAAAGATGCTAAAGGTGGTGTCTTGACTAGACAGAGGTTGTGAGTCAACCAGTTTGAAACCATGGGTCTTAGGGATTGACCTTAGGTAGAAACATGGGTGTAGCCATGGGTGGCACAATGGATCAAAAGCATAAATCTCTAAGACATGGGCGAGAGACTGAAACTTGTTTGAAAACAAAAAATTGTTTGATCAGGACACGAGACTGGGAAGCTTCTGTATCTTTCGGCTTCTACGTAGTATGGGATGCATAGGAATTTGGGGATATGAAGGAAGCCTGGACTTGGAGAATAATGGATCATGTGTTGTGAATGATCGGTAACTCGAGCAAAATGGGTTTCTTTATGCTCGCTGGTGTGGGACGGTGGAATGTGGTGGGCTTGGGAACCTTAGTTATCGGGTAATTTGGGAAATTGTTTGGGTGCGGCTCTATTCTGCGCGAAGCCTAAGTGGAAGGGGTAGAGTGGTATGGGACACTTAAGCCTGAAAGCTTAAGTGGAAGCTTGGAACCTTGCTGTGCTAGCTTGATTGTATGATTGTCTAATATGCATGATGTAATGTTTGATTACTTTGAGACCAAATCCTGTACCCATGCATGAAAGGAACCTAGAAGAAAAACCTTTAGGCCACTGAACAAATCGAGAACCTAGAGACATAAATCTAGAGTCATGACAGTACGAACATTTGATGAAGCAAATATTGACGACCCACTTGATTTATATACAATGGCTAGGACAAGAAGGTACGCTACTAGATCTACCACCTCTGATGAAACTGAGCAACGAAAACAAGAATTGCCTGCTAGAATGGAGGCACAGATGGAGGCCATGATGAATGAGATGTCGCAAAGGGTGTTGGATCAACTATGGAAGACACTTCCACAAATAATCCCTCAAGTGGCTCCTCAGCCACAAGTACCTGAACCCGTTTAGGTTCAACAGCCAGCACCTATGGCCCAAGATCCTGAACGGTCGTCCTTAGGGGAGGCAGCAACAACCGAATGCCAATCAGGGGCATAATTAGGGCCATGGGCAAAACTAGGCCAGAATGTTCGTTGTTGAGGCTTAGGAAGACCAAATCCCTGTAGTGGAAAATACATTTTTGTTGTTTAATGCAACCGTGAAATTGTTGCTTGACTCAAGTGCCTCTATATCATTTATTTTTGAAGAACTAGCTGATAGGTTACAACTTGTGACGAAAACACTACCTGTAACATTGAATGTGTCCACACCAGTAGGGACCACTATGAGTTCAAAAAGAATGTGTAGTTGTGACCTATAGTTCAGGGATAAACTCATAATAGTAGATTTATGTACCTTACCTTTTTATGGCTATGATGTAATCTTGGGGATGGATTGGTTGGACCAGTACCAAGCCTAGATAGATTATCCTAAAAGACGAGTGACTATAACCCTACCTTCTGGGAAAACCTATAAAATCAATGGGGATATGCAGAAACTACCGAGGAGTCCAACCATAGCCATGTTGAGCTACTTAAGGCAGAAGAATGAGTTTGAGGAATTCTCTGAAGAAGAACGTATGGAATTGAAGAGGATACAAGAACTAGTAGTGGTTAGTGAGTACGAGGATGTGTTCCTAGATGACTTACCCGGACTACCACCTGCTAGAGAGATAGAGTTCAAGATTGAACTTCACCCTAGAACCAACCCTATAGCCATACCTCCTTATAGAGCGACACCAGTGGAACTGATTGAGTTGAAGTCATAACTCAACGAGCTCCAAGAGAAAGGTTTCATCAAGCCTAGTGAATCACCTTAGGGAGCTCCAGTGTTGTTTGAAAGTTGAATCAAGCTACGGTGAAGAATAAATATCCTTTACCAATGATTGATGACCTATTTGATCAATTGAGAGGAGCCACTCATTTCTCGAAGATTGATCTTAGGTGAGGATATCACCAATTTAGAATCAAGGAGTCTGATTTACACAAGACGACCTTCAGAACAAGATATGGACACTTCGAGATCACCGTGATGCCCTTTGGTTTAACCAATGTCTCAACAACATTCATGGACTTGATGAACCAAGTGTTTAGACAGTATTATGACTAGTTCGTGGTGGTATTCATCGATGGCATCCTAATTTACTCCAAGTCAGAGGCTGAACACTTAGAATGCTTGCAGATAGTGTTGGAGATACTTAGAAGGCATCAATTAGATTCCAAGTTTAGCAAATGTGAGTTTTGGATGAAAACGGTCAAGTTCCTTGGCCAAGTAGTGTCAACAAAAGGCATCTCTATAGATTCGGAGAAAGTGGAAGTAGTTATGGATTGGAAGCAACCTAAGACAGTTACAGATATTAGGAGCTTCTTAGGCCTGGCTGGATATTATAAAAGGTTCATTCAAGATTTTTTCAAACTGTCAGAACCTATGACCAAGCTGACTAGGAAGGGTGTTAAGTTCGATTGGAATGAGAAGTGTGAACAATCATTCCAAGAACTGAAGAAGAGATTGACAACGGCTCCTGTCCTAGTTACTCCAACCCATGATGTTACTTATACCTTCTATACTGATGTCTCACTGAGTGGACTTGGAGCAGTATTGATGTAGGAGAGACGAGTAGTCTCTTATACCTCGTGACATCTGAAGGTCCATGAGAAGAATTACCCTACTGACGACCTAGAATTAGTGGCCATCGTATTTGCCGTGAAGATTTGGAGACACTACCGTTATGGTGAAAAATTTGATTTGTGTTTAGATTATAAGAGTTTGAAGTACATCTACACCCAAAAAGAGTTGAACCTTAGGCAACGTAGGTTGATTGAATTCCTTAAGGACTATGATTTTCAATTACACTACCATCCGGGGAACACCAATGTGGTGCTTGATGCCTTGAATAGAAAGTTCAAACACCAGGAGGAAGAAAAGGGTCAGATGTACCAATTAATCGAAGACTTTAGGCAGGGAATAACTTAGAATGACAAGCAAGCCTATCTTTGTAGCATGTCTAGCCAACCGGATCTACTACATCAGATTGGGGGAGAACAAAGGCAAGACAAGTGGCTTGTAGGTTTGATAGAGGGAGTTGAACATAGTAAGCATCTTAGCTTTAGGTTGGATGCTGAGAATATCCTGAGGCTCGAGGAGAGGGTTTGTGTAGCTGAGAATGGACAAAGTAAGCAGACAATACTGGATGAGGCCCATCAGACCAAGTATACAATACATCCAAGTGGAGATAAGATGTATCAGAACCTTAGAAAGACTTACTAGTGGAGAGGAATGAAGAGGGATGTGGTTAAGCATGTTTCCAAGTGCTTAACCTATCAACAAGTAAAAGCCAAACATCTAAAACCCTCTAGAATGTTATAACCACTCCCTATCCCTGAATGGAAGTGGGATAGCATTGCCATAGATATTGTGTAATACCCCAGAATTTTGTCAAAAAATTTAAAATAAATAAAATAAGTTGAATAAATTAATTTCAAAGATTTTAAGAAATTTTGGGTGCTAATGGTGGGTTGGTACAAGAAAAATAATTTATATTAGAGATATAATAAAAATTAGGATAATAATATAAAAATTACAATTTAGTGGAATGAATTATGAAATTTAAGGAATTGCTAAAAAGTATAAATACACATATAGGTTAATATG
>JAJIYU010007348.1:0-19317 GCA_030144865.1 Tinospora cordifolia | reverse complement strand
TTACTTCTCTATGTATATTATCATCATACTAAACGAAATATTATTTTCATGAGTGCATCTAATTAATACTTTATACACATACTTTTCTATATTAATATCATACTAAAAATACTATTTTCTTATTCAACTAGAGAATCATATATTTACCCAACAATTCTATATGTCTAATATTAATCAATGTATATTCCTATATACATTCATACTAACTAATTAATTGCATACCAATGACAAATATATATATGTGTTTATATTTAAATATATACGTATGTGTTTTAAACTCAAATTTCGATTATTACGTCACTAAAATTTTTGGTA
Organism: Tinospora cordifolia; assembly: GCA_030144865.1. NCBI lineage: Eukaryota > Viridiplantae > Streptophyta > Magnoliopsida > Ranunculales > Menispermaceae > Tinospora > Tinospora cordifolia. Next base: position 19,002 of record JAJIYU010007348.1, on the reverse strand, counting down.
TTACAATTATTACATCACTAAAATTTCAGGTATTACACAACCTAACTGGCATAGTGGCCTGACGAACTCACTCACTATGTCAAGTTCATCCAACCATTATGAAGCCTCTCCAACCTCAACAACAAGTGATATCAGAATAATTGAAAGACTAAAAAGCGAAAGTAAGCAAATATACGACGAGTGATTATCGTATTACATATTGTCTTGTCCAAAATACACATTTGACCACATATATATATATATATATACATATACATACACAAAAGTGACCAACCTCAAACAAAAAGACCAGAAAAGGGAAAAGGAGTCTTTAGGGAACTAGGCAATTACCATGCCCTTCCCTCTATCAACCACCGAAGAACCTGAAACGTTAGTGGAGTAGTGAGCATAAAAATCAATGTGGCTTAGTGAGTAGTAAGATCAGAATGCTACCCATAACCAACATTCCCAAAACAATGCGTGTATGCATGATCAGTAAAATGATGCGGTGCTTAAATGTGTGACATCGTATAAAAACAGTTATACATAGTGCAACAGTTATAGGAAAACATCTCAAGTACATGCTGCTCAAAACTGTATCAGGACCATGGTTCAAATTATCAAATCTAACCCTAAGGTAATCGCTTGAGCGGGTCCTGAGTCAGGTGTACCGGCCACTCGAGCGGGTCGTACTCTAAGCGTTTTTTTCGAATACCCTAACCCCGCGTTCGGTCCTCGAGTGTCGTGCTCAAGCAAGTCTAAGGATAGGCGCACTGATCATATGCCTTAACCCTGACGCTAGGGCTTCGGGCCTATGGTCTCATTACCCGTGTACATCTATACGTTTCAAATCAATTAGATGTATCTCAATTTTATGAAACCATTTAAACCATGTCATTTCACACGAGTTCTTATGCAAGAAGAACAAGTTACAGAAAATACCTGAATCAAACTACTCATCTCAAGTCCCGTGCACCGATGTCCCATCGCCAATGGCCCAGTCCTGCAGTGTACGCTCGAATCTGCATTGTTTAAATTCAATTTTAGTTCTCTTTAGAATGTAGCTTAATCTCTTGTTCTACTTTCCTTAATCGGTCTTGATCAACTCAAAATTCAATTCGATCAATCAGTCAAACTTAGTCAATCAGTTAAACTAGGTCAAAATTGGTCAACATGATCAATATTTGCCAACTGTAGTCAAATTGGGTCAAATTAGGTCAAAATTGGGCCAATTAGGCCAAAATCCCCAAATTCCAATACTTAGCCCAAATTAAAGCTTTTTGCCTTCTTTGCGTAGTAAATTTGTCAATTTTTCTGCGATTAATCCTTATGTCGGATTTATGTGCAACTTTCTAGATTTTATCTACACCTCCTAAACATTCACCAAATTTCAGATTCTGATTTTTGGACATCATTTGCTATGGTTTCTAAGTGTGGTAATGGGGACTGTGAAATCTCGTTTCCTATGTGACAGGCAGTCAGTTGGTGCATCAATTGACCCCCTTACCCAATATAGATTGGGACATAATTTGGGACACATATTCTTGACATATACAAAGACCACTCCACCAAATTTTAGCTCAAAATACCCATTTTTGGTCAATCAATTGGCCTCCTACATTCTCTATTATATAATAAATTCTACAATATTCAAGTTTCTTATGGGTTTTCAAGTGCCTAACTATCTCTATTACCCCATTGATTTGAGACACTATCTTATATGTTTTGTAAGGCTTAGATAACAGAACATTTATAGTTCAAGCATCATTCAAATCAGTAAGCAAACAGAGCCATGGTTACTCTCAAATATACCCTACCACTTAGCACATATATCAACAACCAAAAATATTTTCTAAGTATCAAATCTTTGCATGTAACTAGGCATCTTAACATGGTCACAAAACTATGCATACAGAGGCTTAGGGGTTGGGGTTTATACCTCTTTGTAGCCTTAGATGTGAGATTTAAAATGTCTCAAATCTTAGTTCAAACGGGTGTCCCTAGCCACGTCAAATGATGCCTTAAAAACACTTCCAAGAACTGTCTTCTACTGAAAATTCTATAACAATTGATCAAACGATCAACTTTAGTGCTTTGTAAAATAGGTTTAAGGTTTCAATTTCTATCACTTGGAGATTAAAGTACACTTAATAAGGAACAAAACATGAGATTTTACCTCAAAAATGGACCTTAAATGGGTTAGGAATCAACCCCTTGAAGATTGTTCAACACAATCTCCCAGTAGTTTCAGTTTGCAATAGTGTCCAACAACACCCTTTCACGGTTGTTTCAGTCTCAAATGGATGGAAGATTTGACCAATAGCTTGTGCAACGTCGTAGAGGGGATTACGAGCTTTCCAACGAGTCCAAGATCATAGAAAACAGATATGAGAGGAGGAAGAAATAGATTGTTAAAGATGGGTTGGAGAAATAGAAATGGAAATTCTGCTCATGAGCTGAGTTTTATTGCATGTTTGAGGTGTCTTTGCAAGGCAAAAAGGAGTGTCACATGGCCATTCACGTGGCTCATGGGTTGCCATGTTAGGTGCCTTGTTGTCCCCATCTATTTCTTAGTGAAGAGGTTGATTAAATTGGCAAAACCATGGCTCAAAACCATGGATTTGCTGGATTTCTCGCTACTTTTTTTGAAAATTTGGGAGGAAATAAGGAAGAGAATGAAGAAGAAGAAGTAGCTGGGCGTGTGGGCTGGCTCATGCGCCTGGTCCAGTTTCGTGCGAGCCAAAGGCCCACACACCAATTTGCTTGGCTTAAGCCACAGGCCCGTGCTGCCGGCCCAACCTGATTTTCGGCCCATGTAGCCAAAATTTTCATTTTTTGTTTTTATTTCTCTTCCTCTTTGTGTGTGTGTCTATATATATATATAATTCATTTTTTTCTTTATTTTTATTATAATTATTTGATTCATCTACTTAGATATTTCACCAATTTTCATCAAAGCCTTTACTATTTCTTAATTTTCATGATTTATACACATTTTTCCAAGAATTAGCGTTTCTCCCAAAAATCCAATAATCACCTAAAAAATTTAATAATCACTCTAAAAAATCATATTTTTCTCAAAAATCATATTTTTTCTCAAAAATTATACTTCCATTATAATTCAATGTATTCTTTCCCCAAAAATATATTTCTCGATTACTTTAATTTTCTTCAATAAATGATTAAATTTTAGAGAAAATTAAAAAAATTCATGTATTTTTATTAAAATTTCAAAAAAATACATGTATTGAACTCATTAATTTGTCAGTGAAAAATATGGGTTGTCACATTGTATTTGAAAGAATGCAAAAAATATAAAATATGTCTTGTACTTGAAAGATTTATTTGTATTTTGTAATTGTATAGGATATGATGATATACTTTGTATTTTGTAATTGTATAGGATGTGATGATATACTTTGTATTTTATAATTGCATAGGATAAGATGATGTACTTCTTGATTTACTAATTATCCCACATTATGGTAGTACAACATGTTGATGTCATATTCTACTATATACAAAAGAAAGAGAAGTATATTAAAAGTATTGGTTTAAAATTTATTACAATTGATAATTTCTTTGATAAAAAGCTTTAATCAATTTATACAAAATATATCTATACCAAGATACTGATGTCAGTTCTGCAGGAAGAAACAGTGATTGTTGAATGCATACTTGGGCATTATTTGTATTGCAACAGACCATGAATTGAATCTGACCATCTTTTATTCCCAATTCATATTCCATCTACATCTTATTGGGTATTGGGTCGTCTTAATTTTGCTAGTTGTTGCATTTATGTATACAATTCACTGCGCTCTCCTATTATTGATTCTGCTATTTGGGAAACAATGCATGCTTAAAGCACATTGTTACTCTTATATCTTAGTATGGTTGAATTTTTTATATAAGGGATGATTTGTCCACAAAACCAGGACGAAAAGTTTTCAGAGTTTGTATGGTTGACGACCTTCCCTCACATATAGATTGGTAATTTCTTTTTACCTTATATGTCTTCATTTATTTACCTATATGATATATGATTCTTAATATAACACATGGTTTTTTTTATTTGCAATGATTGTAGATTCTTCATGTCATATTCTGCCGAATATTTCATACACGAGAAAACAATCCCAACAAAATTCGATGTTTCTATTTATCGACAAAGACTTGGTTTCCTTATATACATACATGGTAAAACAAAATAAGAAGATGGAACCAAGAGTGACTCTGAAGATTGTGGGAGATTTGACATTAATGTTGTGGCCCGATGTAATAACCAGCAAAGTTAAAAAAAAAAACACGTGTGTGAAGACCGTGATCTTGCATAAAAAAATTGTTCTTCTGATGGGACAGTGGTACTGGCATGGAGGACCTTGGTCCTATAATTAAAAATTCAAAATTTGGTTAAGGACGTGGTACCGCAGTTCTGGTATGCGATCCTACGATTAGGAACAATGGTAAAACTGCAGTATTGGGACTAAGATCGCGGTACTGCGACTAAAGATCACAGTACTGCGATCAAAACTCAGAAATAAAAGGTCAAGGGAACCCTAACCTTCATCTATATATATGTTAAACATGCGCAGAAACCTATATTTTTAGTTACCTTCACCAGCAATGGCACGTTCTCGTCTCTAAACCCTACTTACATGCCACAGAACAATCTTTCTTCTTTTCAAATGCGTCTTAGAGTGATCTTGATCCATTTCTATCATTTCCCAATAGATTTTCAAGAAGAGAGTGAAGAAGAACAACACATCTTGGGTGAAGTGGATTATGGTGACTTCACAAATGGTAACAAGCAAGGTAAACTCTGATACTCATGTAGAGTACTTGTTTCTAATCATGGTTGTGCATTTTTCTAAGTGCAGACACATTGTTTTAGTATCACAGATCAGTTGAAATGGTGAAACGCATCTATTGAGGCAAACAAAGAGGAAACATGTATAACAAGGTATCATACACGTTCCATTGGGTTAGAATGTATTTTAAGTCTATTATAGGAGTATTGAAACACCGTGAATGAGAGAACGTGAAGGAAACTTGCATGACCATGCAGTTTTTGGAAAGTCGTGGTTCTACCACAATAATCAGAATAATACACTGATATTGCTTTTTATTTTGACCATTGTACACATACCATAGACTATTTAGGTTAAGAAATTGTTTAATCGAGATTTGAAACATTTAAGTTGCATTAATGTTAGCAATAAATCTTAAAGGTCGAGAATTCAAAGTTATTGGAACAACAAAGCAAGGACCAAGGGAATCAAATAATCAGGTGGGAATGATTATCTTACTCCTTAGTCTTATTTGAGTTTTAAATGTTAAACATGATGCTTGTGTACTTTATGATAAATGCCTAGAAGCATGCTAGGTTGTATTTGGACATTCATTTGATATTATGATGTCTTCTATTGGTTTAGCGATATATAGCATGAATCTTGTATCTATGCTACTTGCTTTCATAATATGCGATATAAATAATTATATGTATGACAGTCATGAAATGATTATCAAGTTTGAATTACTCGAAGGCTATTACTTGTTCTATATTTCCATGCTTAACGTGATGAGATGAATGATTAAGTAATCTTAATTAAAGTTAACTTAAGACTTGAACCACATACCAGCGCAGTGGTCTAAGGGGATCACTGTGGGTGTTCTTGCGGATGGAATGATGTGTTAGTCCCTAATTCTTGATGATAGAATGATGTATGTGACCTTAGTTCTTTGGTGATGGAACGATGGGTGTAACCCTAGTTCCCAAGTTGGGTAATGGGTGTGACCTTATCTAATTAAAATTTAGCATATAGTGCATTTTCCTTGTCTACTTTAATATGGTAACGATGATAGAACACCATGGTTAAGTCTTCTGGTCTAATTAACAATTGTTGAACAACTAAATGATTGAAACATTTAACGTATGCTAAGTGTTTACATGTTTGATATTTTGACTTGAATAATACTATAGATATACTATGTATGATCCATTGGGCTCTCGAGCTCACCCCACCTTTCCATTTTATGTGACATTTGAGGCGGTGTTTGCTGACCAGCATATCGTGGACATTTTTCTACCTAATTCGCTAACCTCACGGTGCGGGTTGTTTTATGACATTTTTATTTGATTAGTTATTATCAATTGGACATGTGGTCCATCAGATTGATTTAAGTTGTTAATTTCTTTTATGGTTTAGATTTCGACTATTCAGGCCATGTTAAGGAGTTTCTTGGAGAGACTTTGTTTTACGATTTTTAAGTCTTAACTGTTGAAGTTAATAATTTATTTATCTTATTATCTTAGTATATTTTACATGGGTCATGCTTTGGTATGTCTAAGAGTCTGTTGAGTGATTTTGATGAGTTTTGGTATGTCCAGAAAGTGTTTAATGAGATTTAAATGTGAGAATAGGAACATCTCGGTTCTTCGCAGTCGACACATGTAGTGTCTCAGTGGTAGACTTAATAATTTATGGGCACGTGTCTCCATGTGTAACTTGATGTGATAGAAATGAAGGATTAAGAACTGGGGTGTTACACTCAGCTAAGACAGAAATAGGATTTGGGATGCTAATTGTACATTTTTTTTCGTTTTTTTTAAACTCACATACTGCATTTGTATTGAGTAGCCAAAAATTTTATAAAACTCTGTTGTTTTGCATTCTTTTGTGCAAAACAGTTACATGTATATACAAAATTATAAAAAAAAAATATACATACAATACTTTCTTGCAGAGATGTGTTGCATTATGATCAGGAAAACATACAATACTTTCTTGCAGAGATGTGTTGCATTATGATCAGGAAAACAGACAATACACAGAAAACTATTTTTTTGCAGAGATGAATTGCACAATAATTAGAAAACAAACTATACACACAAAATATACAAGAAATATATCGAAAATATGCAGACTGTATACAACAAATATACAAAAACCAATTTCATGTAGGGATGAGTTGATTATTAATCAATAAAACAGATTATATACACTAACTATACAAGAAATATACAGAATAATATGCAAAAAAATATATATAATATCTACATGAACTAGTTCTCCTTCACAGACGTGAATAATGATCAAAAGAAACAAACTGTATACACCAAATATACAAAAATATACAAGAAACATACAAATAATATATAGAAAACTAATTTCCTACAAAGATGAATTACACAATAATCAAGAAACAGACTGTATGCTCGAAATATACAACAAGTACACAAGATATATATTAAAAGTATAAAGAAACTAGTTTCCTTTACAGATGTTAAATAATGATTAAGAAAACATTTGTGTACACTAAATATATAAGAAATCTACCAAAAATATACAGACACCAAATATATAAAAACCAATTTCATGCAGAGATGAGTTCTGCATACAGATAATATACTGCAGAAAAAGTCATTTTAACATACTCATAACTGTCAATTTATAATTAACAATTTTTAGTCAAAAAATCATCTATATACTCATTTATTTATCAACAAATCAATCAATCATATCTGTCGTTACATTACACATAGGAGTGATTCAATTCTGTTTTGGTTCATTTCTACATGTTTTTTATTATATCCCATCCTACCACATTTCCCACACTTTACACTTGTTGTCATTTCCTATCCTGATTTAAACCTTCTCTTTTTTGGCCTTCTTAGTCAAAGTCTCCCACTTGAATGTAGCACAACCTTGTTTTTAACATTTTTTGGCATACCCCATGTACGTTCTTCTCTTATTGGAGACATTATACCAATATACGTGGCAACCATTAATTCCTTTATATAATATTTTGAACAATAAGTGCATACATTCATATATTTCTCATTAATCACAACAACTACATGTGAACATGGTATCTCATTCATTTGGAATCGGTTGCAAGTGCATGTTTAGTCCTTTATGTTGACTGTGTGTTTTCCTTCATAATCGTTGATAGTATATACTTCATCATTGCATCCTCCTAACTAAAAATTAAAAAAAATTACTTATTATTTTAATGGTAGATCAATGTATACAAGAAATATACAAAAAATATACAGAAACTATCTACAGTTATATACAAAAACTTTCTTACAGAGATGTTGAATCATAATCAAGAATCATATGACTGTATACACAAAATATGCATATATTATATAGATAAGATATAAGAAATATACATAAATTATAAACAAACTAATTTCATGTAGAGATGTTGAATAATGATGAATAAAACAGATTATATATACTAAATATACAAGAAATATACAAAAAAATATACAAGAAAACAAATTGCATCCGAGAATACTGAACAAAAAATTAGTTGTTATAAGAATCATACTTGCATTTTCACTACTACTACAAAGTTATCTTTAAGTATATCATGATACATTTTGTATAGCCTTGTGAATGTTGATAGTACATTATTTATATTTCTATAGTTCCATTCTTGAACCAATGTCCTGAAGTACTCAGGCGATAAACAAATAGGTAGATCTCTAGTAGCCTTAATTGCTGCATCTATTGATTCTATTATGTTTGAAGTCATTATTGAGTATCTATTATCACTTGAATGGATACAAGACCACTTTTCATATCCTACACTGTCCAAATATCCCCTTATATGCTTGTCCACATTGTCTAACTCCTTCATGTTATCATTGAATTCTTCTATCGTAAATGTTTTTGCTACCCCCATAAAGAAATCTCTAATTCTGTTTGGATTTCTTTTCAATCTACCATCCAGGTTGTTTAACAAGTGAAAAATACATGTACAATGACTAACCCCATGATATACCAACATAGCTGTTGTTTGTATACTCTCATGCCTATCTGATACTATGCACATTTTTCTTCTAGTTCCATATGTATCCTTGAATCTCATAAAAAATCATGTCCAAGAATTGTCATTTTCTAAATCTACAACTGCAAATGCTAGTGGAAATATTTTACTTGATCTGTCTAACGTAGATGCAATAATTAGTGTTCCCTCATATGTTAATTTCAAAAAAAAATTATCCACAACAACAACTAGTTTGCAATGTTCCCAATCCTGAATAGAAGCGTATAAAGCAACAAATACATATTGGAATGATCTGTCTTCATTAACCTTTAATTCAACCTTTGATCCTGGGTTTGTTTCCTTCAACATGTAGAGGTAGCTTGCTAGTTTGGAGTATGAATTGCAAAGTTTGCCTCTCAACTTTTCCAAGGCCTTTTCCTTTGATCTCCATGCTTTAATGTAATTTAGTTTCATTCCAAACACATTGCTCATGTCCTGTATTATATCCTGCGGTGCGTATATAATTGTCACATTCAAGTACTTTGTTTTTATCAAATCTACAACAATCTTCGAACTTGCTTGCCTTTGATTAGATGCTCTTACATCTATTGAGCATGTGTGTATACTGTAAGACTTTTTTTTATCTTGAATGTGCGTGTTTTTCATTGTTTTGATGCCTTCATTTCCCAACTACGTGTGTCAACAATGCACCTCACAGTATACATCTGTTTACAAGAATGAATCACTTTGAACTGAAAGTGATTATTGATTGCGAAAATTTTCAAAGTCATTTTCATTGTTTCTTTATCTTTGAACACTTGTCCTTAGACAAAATTAGAATGTTATTGTCAGATATAATATCCTTATCTACGTTAACACCTTCCACAATTTTATTTGTTGAGCTGTTTGTTAAAATATCTATTGTATTCATACCCAAATACTTTGTATACTGCAAGGTATCACTAAAATTATCAATCACATATGCCACCAATGGGATACAATATAAAGTTCCTGTAGCTTCATTTTCATTTGATGCACAAAGAGTGAGTTCTTCTGAACATGTTTGTACACTATATATCATGCACTGTCAAACGTAGAGGATGTTTCATAAAATCTGTATCAGTTTTCTTCAATTCTTAATAAAACATCAATGACATATCATCATTGATGTGTAAACAAGGGTAGTCTTCTTAAATTTTTTATCTTATATCTAGTGATCTCTTTTATAAATCTACTTTTAGTTTATCAGCCAAAATTACATTCAACATCATGAAAGTTGTATTGAGTGATATAAGCACACCATCCACCTTAAAATTTTTATATTTGTTTGAATTAACCCATACACCACTATGATGAACTAAAATTGGCATCTTATCCATTATCATCTGTCAAAGACACATAAATTGATTATTCATATGATTTTGAACTACAACACAAATGAATTTACACATGTATACAAGAAATATATAAAAAAATATACGAAAAACATATAGGAAATATACCAGAAAATATACGCAGACCTATATATTGATGGCAAGTGAATAAACAATCAAAACATATTACTGTACATAAGAAATATACAATAAATTAACATAGACTTATACACCAAATATAAATTAAATATACAAAAACCAATTTCATGCAGAGATGATGTAGCGACACGTATTTTTAAATATGTATTTTTGTATATTTTTTTAAATTTTAAATAAAAATACGTGAATTTTCTCAAATTTTGTTTATTTAATTAAAAAATAGGATTAATTGAAAAATAAATTTTTAGAAAGAGAATATGTTGATTATTGAGGAAAATATGATTTTTAGGAGAAAATATGAATTTTGGGTTAATTATATGAATTTTTGGAAGGAATAATGAAATTTTAGATAATTAATAGATTTGTTTGAAGAGAAATAACAATTTTTGGGTAAATTAAATGATTTTTGAAAAATAAAGGTAAAAATGATGAAAATTGATGAAATACCTAAGTGATGAATCACATAATTGTAATGGAAAAAAAGGAAGAATTTCAGGTATACATACATGTACGTGTATATATGTATAAGAGAAAGGAAAAAAAACAAGGAAAAGGGGGCCACCTGGGCAACCCAGGCACATGGGCCTGCACTGCCAGCCCTCTTCTCCTTCCTCTCTTTCTTTCTTCTTCTTCCTCATTTCCAACAGAAATTCTAGTTTTGGGGTGGAAAACCAGATTTTTGCCCCTGGTTTTGGCCATTGGCATGCTGTCGACTAGCCACCCCCAACTCCGACTGATCGACCATTAATGCAAGCCACCAACTTGACCACGTGGCAACATCTCAAGTGTGCAAGGACCCCTCAAACCATCCACAAAAATCGGATCTTGCCTTTTTTTGCAATTCTTTGCTTGCAATCCATCATATTCAAACACATGTATCTCCTTCATCCCACCTCCGTTTTGAGCATTCTTGTAGGCGTTGGAAAGCTCTCAGTACCATCTTTAAGAAGGTGAAACCCATTGATCGAAACCCAGTGCTGTTTGAAGTAGAAATGACTGTGAACCAGGGTTGTTCGCTACCGTCAAACCCAGAAAATTGGAAAAAAGAGTGTTATCCGATTTTTGCAAAACTAATTTCTAGGTCATCTGAAGTCCAATATTAAGGTACTATAGCTCGTTTTAAAATTGTAATATCTACTTTAACTTTCGTTTTATGAGAAACACCAACTGACCTCTCGAAATGTGTCAAAAATGGCGTCGAAGAGGGGCTGTTTGCAACTGCAGAAAACCAGAAAGCTAGGAAGTGGTGTTGTCTGATTTTTGCAAGACCGATTTCTAGGTCATCTGAAGTTCGATCTTAAGGTATTATAACTCATTTTAAATCTTGTAACGTCTACTTTAACTTTCATTTTATGAGAAACACAAACTGACTTCTTAGAACGTGTCAAAAATGGCGTCGAATAGAGGCTGCTCGCAACTGTAACAGAAGAAGCATAGCATTGGGGCAACTTTGCGGCAACATTCGAAGCACGCCGGGGATACCAAAGGATCCGAGATTTCGGGTGCACGAACTAGGCACTAAGAGCTACAAGAGGGTATAAATCCGAACTCTATGGCTGTGTATTGGTAATTTTACAAACATGCAAAGATGTCATGTTGTATGAGAATCATGATACATAGAAATTTTTTTGAAAAAAATCTGTTTAAGCCTAAGTTTTGTGCTTGCTAGTACGAATTTTTAAAAATGTTAAACTATGTCCAATGGACCTGAAATTTGAGTACCTAATATCTCTATTAAAAAATGTGTCAAATGAGGTCCAAAAATTGAAAACTAAAATTTTGGGAAACATTGAAGGGGTGTAGATCAAATTTGGAAAGTTTCGCACAAATCTGACATACAGATTGCTCGTAGAAAAATCGACAAATTTGTTGCGCTGATAGGACCTAAAGTAGGAAATTGACTAAGTATGAAAAAATTGGAGAATTTTGACCAAATAGGTCCACCTTGACCCAATTTTATCCAAATTGACCAATGTTGACCAATTTTAACTAGGTTGACCAAAATTGACCAGACCGGTTGACCAGGTTTGACCGAGTTAAATTTGGGTTGACTAAGACCAATTAGGGACAATAGGGTTGAAATTAGGTTATGTTTCACAGAGGAACTGAAATTGAATTTAACATAACCCAGATTTGAGCGTATATCGTGGGATTTGGCCGAGTGTCGAGGGGATATTGGTGCGCAGGACCCGAGGTGAGTAGCTTGATTTAGTTTTCTACTTTAACTATATTCCTTGCATGAAATGTGATTAAAATGACATTAGTTGAATGGTTTAGTGTGATTAAACTACGTTAATTGATTTTGAACATATGTAGTTGTACACTCATAGTGAGACCATAGGCTCGAGGTCCAAGCGCGGGGTCAGGGCATACAGTGTGATTAGATTAGACTCGAGGTCTGAGCGTTGGGGTTAGGGCATATGATCAATATGCCTAGTCCCAGACCCGCTCGAGTATATCACTCGAGGGTTGAGCGTTGGAGTTAGGATATACGATGAATACACCTAGGTCATGACTTGCTTGAGTGGTCAATATGCCTGATTCATGACCCACTAGAACGACGACCATAGGGTTGTATTTAAATGATTTGAATTCTAGTCCTAATGTAGTTTTGAGCTGCATGTATTTAAATTTGTTTTCTTTAACTGTTGCACTATTTATAGATGTTTTACTACATGATTTACTATTGCGTATTGCTTTGCCATTATTGTTCATGCATACATGCACTATTTTTGGAGTGTTTGTTACTGTGACATGCTAGATTTTACTACTCACTGAGTCGCGTTGTATATTAGGCTCAATGTTCTACTAACATTTCAAGTTCCTCAGCAGCTGACAAGGGAAAAGACATCGTGATTGCCTAGTTCTCTAGGTGGTCTTCTATTTCTTTTTGGTCCTATTAGAGGTCGGTTACTTTTTGTATGTCAGTAATTCTTATTAGTCAGATTGTACTTTTGGGACATGATGATATGTATTATTTTGTTTACTCTAGTACTTTAATAAATTGATCTTTCAATTACTCTGATGCATGTAGATGTTAAAGATTTGGTAAGGCTTAACGGTGATTGGGCGAACTCAACTCGATAAATGAGTTCGTTGAGCCACTGTGTCGGTCGGGCAGCCCTTCGACCTAGGGAAGGGGTCTTGACAAATGAGTTGATTAATTAAGAAAATAGAATGTATACACAAACTATATAGGAAATATACAAAATAATATATAAAAAATACACAAGATGTATACAAAAACTAGTTTCCCTCCACAATTGTTGAATAATGATAAACAAACAATATGTATATACCAAATATACAAGTAACATACAAATAATATATAGAAAACTAATTTTCTGCAGAGATCAATTGCACAATGATCAGGAAAACAGAATGTATACACCAAATATTCAAAAAATATACAAGATATATATAGAAAGTATAAAGAAACTAGTTTCCTTTATAAACGTTGAATAATGTTCTGAAAAACAGATTGTATACACAAAATATACAAGAAATATATATATATATATATATATATATACACAAACTATATACGTCAAATATACATAAAATATATAAAAACCATTGTCATGTAGAGATGAGCTAATTATTAATTAAGAAAATAAAATATATACACCAAATATATAGGATATTTACATAACAATATACAAAAAAAAAATATACAAGATGTACACAGAAACTAGTTCTCCTTCACAGATGTTAAATAATGATAAAAAATAAACTGTGTACACCAAATATACATAAATATACACCAAATATATAGAGTTTTTTTAGGTAAAATTATCATCATTACATACTCTCTAGGAAACAAATGATTGCATTTATTTTATGTATACATATAAGATAATGCCCATAAAGTGATTTGAACATACTCACGAGTTTTCACTTATATTACATTCAGTTAATATACTATATATATTTAGTAATTTCATTATATACAATCTACTACACACATACACAGTTAAAACCATTATTGCAGTTGTTGTAAAAATTCAATCACAATGTACACCTGTATATATTTTACACATTGAAATCTTGATTTGTAATCTACAGTTTATTGTCTTTGAGATTTTTCATCAAACACTACCTACTCACGTTCTATCTAGTACATGTATAAGAGGAATGCATGGAAATGAATACAAATTGTTTAAAGCACAGAAATCAGAGGAAAATGAATCAATATATACTGTAGACATCGTTAAACACACAATATTCTGTGATTTGGATGTCTCTAATATGAATCAATATCATAAAACATACAATATACTGTATACATTATTAAACCCTAATTTTTGTTCGTAAAATCATAAAAAAAACCTCAAATATGCAATTTCCTGCAGATCATATAAAACAAACCTGCTCCTCAAGAACTTTCGTTCGATCAAAATGCTATGACGATTATAGATTTCTCCTTGTTCTGCTATGTTAGGCATTTGTTTTTTGGGTTTAGATCGTTGCACGCAAGAATTTTACTATTTCGATTGCTCTTTATCTTTGTTACTGATTTCGCACGATTTCTCCATTCGAAATGATAACTGCCATTTTTAAGACTGTTTATTTGATTTTTAAACGTATAGTAGTTTCTGATATTTATATAATTAAAATTTGGATACTTATATAACGTTGAAATACCCGGTATTTTTGTAAACTATTATAAAGTAATGTATAGATACATATTTTTTCCTTTATTTTAGGAAAAAATAGATTTCTGTAAAAGAAATGTAAAAAATTATAGAAATATCATTATTATCAGTTTTATATGTATAGCAAAAATTTAATAGCAAAATTATTTTATTCTTCGTGTGTTCAGATTAACGGTTAATAGTATACCAAATATTTGATATAAATAGTGTATACCGTACCTATGTAGTTAATATATTAATATTATAATATTATAAATCATTATTAGTTACATTAGATAGTATACTGATATTTGATATACAAATAATATAATATTGGTATACAGTTAAGATATTATGACTATAATATTAAATATGTAATATCAGAGAGCGACATTCGCTATAAATAGAAGTAGCCCACTACAAAGTGCTTCCCGATCCCATCTAAATATTCGGCAACCACAGCCATGGCTACTACCTATCATAATAAGTTCATTGTCTTTTCTTAAAAGCAAATTCCCCATTCAGCAAACCCACAAAATCCTCATCTTCAAACAAACCCCAAATCTAAACCATGCCAACAATGACAACCACCACAACAACAAAACAATCAAATCTACTGATTGCATAAATAAATTGTTCTAAAACATTGGAACCAAACATAAATAGACACTCTAGAGTGAATCCTTGACCATATTTCGCATAATCTATTTGTCATCACACTAAGACAAAGGTTCGTGAAAATGATTTTGGAGCATAAATTGATCTGGTGGATTGCTACTACTAACACGATTTGATAAGGGACACCTGATTTGTCAATTTCTTGAAAGAAGATTGATCTTCGCTTCGTAGTAGAATCAACAAAGTTTTTTGAGATATATTATTCAACTTCTTTCACAAAAACTCCTTCAATGGCAAAAGTTGAGAGATCGTTAGGGTTCTATTGAGGTCAAACGATATATAAACTAATAAAAATGTAAATATTTAATAAAAATGATATTATCGTAAAAAATATAAAGTAGATGCCTTGATCTAAACACATAAAATCAAATAACTTTCATTATGACTTTGTTTGTTTACTTCAAATTAATTAAAGCAATTTAAAATGTCTTGAGGAAAAAAATTAAAAAGGATATTTTGAACACGTTTCAAACCGCTCAAATCAAAATAAAAATGAATAAAACAGCTAAATCATTGGATGAACTCAGTCACTAATTAGTGATTAACTTAGTTAACAACCTTAAAATAGTCATACCTTTCTTGTATCAAGTCCAATTTTTATGATTTATAATGCATTAAAAATAAAATAAAATAATCTTTCTAACATATCTTAAATTGTTTAAATCAAAGTTAAAATAATGATGAATTAAAATAATTAATTAGTCGATGACAACTTCTTAGCACCGAGTAGTTAATTATTTTAATTGATTATAATTTTTTTATTTTAATTTAAATTTGAGTTATTCAATATTTGTTAAAAAAACTCTTTTTGCATTCTTTTGATACATTTTGAATATCTTAAATTAGAATAAAAATTATGAATATTTAAAATTATTAATTTAATTTGTTAACTTGAGTTCAAATGAAAAAAAAAATAAAAAACTATGGTAATTTAAGTATTTTATTTAATTGCTTTCTAAGGATAAGTATAAAATTTGAAAAAAAAAATGATTAAAAATGCCATGACCCAACTGGGGTGTTCATCAACCCCATTAACCCGATCAAACCGACCAACCTGAATCTTTTGGGTTGAGTTTTAAAC
The DNA here is from genome assembly GCA_030144865.1 of Tinospora cordifolia. NCBI lineage: Eukaryota > Viridiplantae > Streptophyta > Magnoliopsida > Ranunculales > Menispermaceae > Tinospora > Tinospora cordifolia. The sequence goes on along the minus strand of JAJIYU010007348.1, from coordinate 2,317 downwards.
TATATCTAGGTTGGGTTGGGTTTTAAAATGCTCAACCCGAATGGTTTGGGTTGGGTTGTAGGTTTAACCCCCGTAATCTGAACATGATCTGACCCAAACTGAAAAATACCCTAATTTTTGCACAACCGATTTTGGTTCTAAAAATAAATATGATTCAATGCATTTTGCTGCTTGGAAAGAAAGCATAAGCATGTTGTTCAAGTTTTTGTATTAGATTGATGCATTAACCATTATACATCTAATAAAGGGGCTCCCTGTACTTATTTTGTATTAGATTGATGCATTAAACATCATTCTTTATTTATTATTGTGCATATTTCTTAGTCATATGTAATATATTTATAGTATTCATACTATTTTTCAATCTATTATCAATTAATATCCTTCACCTGTTTCACATTTGTTCTATCTAATAATTCTTCCTTTTTATTTTCAAATTCTCATCTTCCTATTCGAATTTTTGCTAATGTTCTCATTTCTTGTAATTTTTCTAGTTTAGTCTCATAGCTTGTAGTTCATTTTTCTTATATTGCTTCTTCTTCATTTATAATATGATTACCTAGGCAAGGAATGCTATTTTTAAGTAAACAACTTATAAAAATTTTGAAATTCAATCTGATAACCCAACCCAAATTGACCCAAATCGAATCGAACCCGAACTGTTTGAGTTAGGCTGGGTTTAACCGTAAATTGAGTTGGGTTGGATTTTAATTTTTTTAAGAGCAAATTACCAAAAATGTCTATTTTTTAAAAATATTATCAAAAGTATTTGCTTACTGTTTCTCGTTTTCGCTTTTATCAGTTTTTTCAAAATATTTACAATTTTATCAGATGCCCTAATCTCTGTTTTCAGACTTTTGCTCGGTTATCGCTGCCATTGCAGCCTCTCAAAGAAGAGGGAGAGATCTACATGGGGAGCAGCAGCGAGAAAGAGAAGATGCAAACAACGAACAGAACAACAACATAGGTGTGGATCGGTGATAGATGAATCATGGTGAACAACAAAGAAGAGATGCACAAGATAGAGTGATGGAGGCAGACCAGATGACAGAGATTTGATAGATGCGGCTGTTAGACATCTTTACACTTGATTTGAAGACTGGTTGGGGGATTCATGTTGTGCAGGAGGCTCAATTTAGAGCTAGTGGAAGAGCTAGGGCCGATGTGAAGTCGAAATCTTACGACATTGCAGACACGGTTGTTGATTCTGTGAAGTTTGCAGATGGTTTGATAGAGATTGTTGCTTCAAAATATGGTTTGGAGAGTGGGATCCAATGGTGGGAGCAGTTTCCGAAGCGTTGGGTGATTGTGCTTCTGTGCTTCTCTGCTTTTCTGCTGTGCAACATGGATAGAGTGAGCTTGTTTTTCTTTTTCTTATTCTTTTCCTTCATTTTTCAATTGCTCTATTTTCTTAAGAAATGCGAAAGAAATGCTACGGTTTGGTTGACGTTTTGATGTTGATTTGAGGTTTTCTCTTTCTTTGTTTCGAGATATCCTTTCGAGTCAGGGATTATTTATTTTGTTGTTCTGTTATTTATCGTGTTGAAGCTTTAGCATCTATGGCACTTACTCCATTTTTTGCAGTTTTTGGTTGTTGCTTGCTTCAGTTGAATCCAGATCTGCACAGATCAGTTGAATCTAGATCGACACAGATTTGTTGAATCCAAATTTGTGGGATCATGGCGGGTGATCATCTTCTTCTTCTTCTTCTTCTTCTGGCGAACAATAATGTAGCCCAGATTCATAATGTGTAAAATTGAACCCCAGTGAACTTGTGTGGTGGTTAGCGATCGGAGATCGACAAATGAGGAACTTGACCTTAGCTTTGAGATCTTCGATCTCACGCTTCAGCTCCTCTGTTTCGCTCGCTTCCTCGTAACACTCTTTGTAGGTACCCCCCGCTCGTCGCCTGGTATTCATCTCGGCATGATAAACACCGCATTTTTGCTAGGGTTCCGGCGGCCAATGGCGATGCGTAGCGAACATGTGAAGAATTTAAGAACCCGTCCGGTAAATATATGCAGTTATTTTGAAATATTAGTTAAGAGTACAGTGAACTTGTGTGGCCGAATGGGGATCTTCTTCTCCTCTGGCGAACAATAATGCAACCCAAATGGGGATCTTCTTCCTTGTTTCTTCTTTTTTCACTTTCGCTGGGAGACCGTTGGTCAGGCGTAAAGTGTTCTTCTTTGCTAGTAATATATTATATACGTATAATATACACATTATATACAAATAATATACGAATAATATATTATATATGTATAATATACATATTGTATACGAATAATATACAAATAATATACAAATAATATAC